>WSTV01000004.1:298865-346615 GCA_019632285.1 Tulasnella sp. 332 | reverse complement strand
AACATATCCTTGATGCCACGGAAGACACCGTCGAAGAATCCCTCCTCTCGAACACCATAGTCGTCCTCCCAATCGTTATATCCGTGTCCGAGGCCGGCTTGCGCGTTGAAGAACTGACGCCCTCCCCAGCCTTGTTGTGGTTGGAAGTACGGCTGTGGAGGTTGGGCGAGTTGGTACTACAACATGTCGTTCAGAGAGACCGTTAGAACGGGTATCATGACAAAGAACATTCATGCGTGGTTTCTCCTCTTTGACTCACTTGCTGCGTGCCCCACTGTGGCTGTTGCTGGTAGTATTGATAGGACATGATGACCCTAGGAGTGGATAGTAGTCTTCTTCGACTTCGGGACCGGCTTAAGCTGCGTCTGCGAAACAAAGCCGTGGTTGGATCAGAACGGATCGAGAGTTGGATTAGTGGAGGTGAGTTTGGAAAAGGAAGGAAAGAAAAGAGGGCGTACAAGTGAAAGGGGGGGGGGTGCAGTGGTTATAGTTTCGTGAGCGGTTTGAAGACCTTTGAAACTTAGTTGGAGATAATGAGTTGCCCTTGTAGGCGAGGCAAGCCGCACGTAAGAGGGGTGTTATGCTTGGTAGAGGTGTGTGCGAGAAGTGGTGAGGAGGAAGAAAGTTGGGGAGTCCCGTAAATCGATTGATAACGGCCATCGCCTCCCGGAAGCCCAATGACTAAGGGTCCCACAATTCATGACGCAACTCTCCGGCGAATACCCGTATTGTCAAGTCTTTCCCTGCCTGAGTTCCGACTAGAAAATGGAGCAATTTCAACCAACAGTCGGAGCTCGGATGGCTGTGTTGGCGTTGTGGATATGCGCGTAGTACCAACCTGCTCTGGGCTCCCCAGTTAAGGTTCAGACCTTCCTCCAGCAACGTGTTTGGATTGAGCTCCGAGTTCGAAGGTGGAGCTTCTGCGTGAAGCGAGAAGCTCGAAGATCACGTGGCATCCGAAGATTCAGAGGGAACGGTCGTGTATCGGTTGAATGAGCTGGGGTGTGCATAGGTAGATGGAGGTGTGAGGGTAAGGGATTATCGCTCATTGAGTGCTGCGCTTTACGTTCTAGACTTTCTAAAACAGTGTCGAGTATATATACATATAGATAAGATGTCAAATTTTGGGCTAGGCCCAGCATACGTAAGAGGCAGATCGAATAGTGGCGTTCAATAATTTCTTGGATTTGATTGTCAGGGCTGATCACCTGACCGTACCTGAATTCGAGTAGGGTTGGACATCCCCTGGCCCATTCAGAATCCAGCCACGGAGGCGGTTTATAATGGCGTTGCCCCTTCTCCAAAGAGATTGTTGCTACCCAACGGTTCATAACGCACTCCCATCTCTCTGTGGCGCTCACAAAAACAAAACAAAACACCCACACATAACACAAAGCTTTTCCCAGTATCAGAAGCTGTTCCATATTATCTTTCCCTCCTGATCCGCTTCCTCAGACACAGCCTCCTCGGCCATCGATCTCTCCCCAACACTACCTACCACCAATGCTCGCATCTACACTCCTCCAAGCAGCCTTCATCATCGTACTGGCATCGTTTCGTCTTGTGAACTGTCTGCCGCCTCAACATCACCCAGTGAGCGCTTTTTTTTTTTTTTTTTTTTTGCTATCCATCATTTCGTCCCCTCACAACCTCATCCTGGCGACTAATATAAAGAAGTTTGGAAAGCCCGCCATGCTTGTGCAACAAGACGCACACGTCTCATGCCGAGGAGCTGGTGAGGAGAGGTGCAGGCGGGAATACACCTGGTCAAGCAACACGCCTTGGGAATGCGTGGACGTCAGAACCGCTGTGAATAACTGTGTGTGGTTGACCTTTCACAACTCGCATGTGTGTCTCATCCTCCTTGCTCATCTCACTTTTTCGCTTTTTGGGAACTGTAACGCTCGGGGGGAAATAATGTATGTTAGGCGGTGGATGTATGCGACCCATGTCCGAAGACCAAGCGCCCTCGGGACAGGATTGTACGATCATCCCAGGACAGATGGACGTTGCTTGCGTGAACGGCGATTGCCGTGTACGGAGCTGCCACCCCGGATGGCGGCTCCGCAAGGACAAAAAATCGTGCATGGAGGATTTCGATGAAGGGGATTAACTTGGAGCCTCCCCTTGAGATGCCCTCTGCAACAGGCAGTCGGGCTCTCTTCCAATATATATATATATTTCCTTTCTGGCTTCTGCTCTCACATCATCTCTCCACATGTTTCGTGATAACAGATAGACGATCTTCAATCTCTTGTTGTATTAGTAGCTTTCTCTTTCGTGTACTGTCACTGTCGTTTACTTCAGCCCTTCATTACTTCTCGAGCACTACGCTATCGAACAATATATGTACCTGGAACAATAATGATAAAAACAAGCACCAAACGCCATGATCACATGAGAAAGAGTCCAATCACACCACTCAGAGTAGAAAGGAGACCCTCAGTCTTGCTCCTTCTCCTTTCGCTTCTTACTCTTGCCCGTCCCCTTCTCTTTCGTCTTCGCCAGCGGCTCCTCCGTAGGCGGGCCTGAGATCGTATCCAAATCAACGCCATCCTTTTGCAGCTTCACAAAGTGATCAATCTGGATCTTATGCAGGCGATGATGCTCTTGCCAACCCTTCCATGGGTGATGCGAATGCTGAACGGGCGAAAAAAAAAAAAAAGAATGAGTTGCTTCCTAGTTTTCCTGTTTCAGATATATGACCGTTCTCACCGTTCTAGCAAAATCTTGAAAGAGCTTGTCGCTGGTACCCTGAGGGTCCGTCGCCCAAAACTTGGCGAGGAGGATATCGTCCTCGTGGCTGTATCGCGAGCGTCTCGGGTGCGCTGGCACTCCACCAGGATTGTTGATGGGGACCTGCATGGCGATGATACCATTCCCGCTGCCGCTCGGTCCACCGCCGAGAGCATCGCCGCTGTCCTCGACCTCAATCTCATGCCGATGCCTACGCCAATACTGTTGTACAAGAATGGGTGGATGAGTGGCCTGGCGCGAAAAGGGCTTGTAAGGTCAAAATGGCTCACCTTGAGCCATGACGCCCTTGAATGATGAGGTGCCTTCGCCGCGACGTCGTTCCAGAATAGCTGCATATTTAAAGAGCTGTCTTTGGCTCTGGAAAATTCGAAATCATCTAGTGGATCAGGTTGTTTTCATCTTCGGACTGGGAGGTATCCCAAATCACCTCCGATAATTCAAGTACTTGATGAGGAACGTCACGTCCTCATCCGAGTACGCGATGCCTTTGCCTGTCGTACTCCTATGCAACGTCCTCGGAGGCGTCGGCGATCGATCCCTGCCATTATGGTGGCGGTGGTGACTGGCCTGTATGTACAAGTGAGGGTGACCGTGAATGTGACTGTTGTCTGATGATGTCTCTTGCAGAACTACAGCCCGATTCTGCTGTGCTGGCAGCGAAGGCATGGGTTGATGAAGTCGAGCCGAAGAAGAATGGTTTGGAGATTCCGGTATTTGGATATGGCTGGCGCTTGTACTGACACCCATGATCTGCTGCACGGACGGGAGGCGTTGCCGGGGTTCATGGTCGTCTTGGCCTTGATACGAAGGTGACGACAGCTCAGCATCAGGGTCTCCCGTGCCCTCATCTTCTAGATCCATGGAGGGGTCATCGCCGTTATTTGTGCCATCGACGTCGACATCAGCAGGTGCCATCTGGTAACAGCCAAGCTTGATCTTGTGTTTATTGCAATACCGACGCCAAGAGTAAAACCTATGTCCATGCAGGATCAGCTCTTTTGCGAAAACACCCAAGTCAATAATGTAAGGACGTACGTATGGTGCGGCGCCTATGCAAAGGGTTCACTCTGGTTAGCTTTTATTCGTAAAAATTGAAGGACAACCTCTTACCTTTACAGCCAATCGCTCACAGATCTCCCTCAGGCTCAAGACGAATCCCATGTCGACACACCAGTCAATATACTTCTTCATATACTCCACGTCCTCGACGGTGAATAGATTTCCTCCGTATGTAGATTTCAGCACTCGGGTCGGGGGTTGTGGGGACGGGCGTGGAGGTGCCAACGCAGGCACGAGCGTCGTCAGATCCGTCACGACTGGTGCCACGTACTTGGACTTGTAGATGAATTCAGCGGAATCCATTACAAAAAGAAAAGAGCAAATCTGATGTTCACCTTCGGTTTGGAGAAAGTGACCTCTAATGTGCGCTTTCGCTTCCGATTTCGGTGTTCGGCATCTCCATTGATCGTGCCGTGCTCTTCGCCATCCCCTTCTTCAGCCACACTCGTCAGCGCTTGACGTGAAGGTGCAGTGGGAGGTGCCACGGGGAGGGCAGAAGGTGCTGGCGCAGGATTTGCGGAGCCCACGACATATTGTGAATCAGGGAACGGATTGCTGAACTATTGCCAGAGAGGTTGCATTACATCAGTGACAGAATTTTTCCTCATATCAAACAGTCTCTTACACTATGCGAATAGTAAACTCCATCAGCGGAAGTAGGCTGCGTCCATCCGGAAGGATTAAAATTCTGTTGGTACGATGACGATGGGGGCGGGGCGTGAGGTGGCTGTTGAGACTGCTGTGTCTGTTGAATATTGGCATTATTCGGGCGAGAGGCCTGGTTGGTTGCAGGAGGAGCTGGAAGTTGACCCAAAGTTGGGAGAGGGCTCGATGGCATGCCCGTCGCTGGAGTTACACCGTACCAATGTCCACGCGCAGCTGCGAGCGCGGCAGCAGGCGTCGTTGCAGGACCTGCAGCGAAAGGGTGCATGGGATGCTGTTGCGGCTGGGATTGAGGCGGTGGACGATAGTGCACTTGTGACAGGTGCGTGAGCTGGGGATGGGCTTGTGCAGGCTGTACTGAAAGCTGAGTTTGAGGTGGCTGATGGTGATGCTGCTGTTGTGAATGATGATGAACCTGGGGTTGAAGTTGGGGCTGCTGTTGTGGCGGCGTCGCTGGAGGAGGGCGGGCTTGTTGTTCATGATGAGCATGTAACGTGGATGCGATGACGGCTGGGCTTGGATACTGTGGAGGTGGGAGGTGCCCCCAAGGAGAGACTCCTGGCTGCGGTGGATGAGACAAAGTATACGGCCCTTGAGCAGAGAATGTGAAATGTGGAGGATGTGCCGTCAAATGCGCCTGCAAGCTATCTGTGGCGGACGTCGTTGCCACTGCCGTTGCATCCGCTATTGTTTCTGACGTTACAGACTGTGAGTCTTTCCTAACCGCTGCTCGAGTCTTTCGCTTCGCCTTCGCCTTCTTGGGAGACCCACTCGTGTTCAACATTTCCGTCTCGGCCACAGGGGGCGAAGGCGGTGGCTGCGGAGGTTCTGGTTGAGTTCTAATACACTAAGCTTAATGGAATGCCATACAGACAGATCAAAGCCGGTAGGGGACATACACTTCATGGCCAGTCACTTTGAAACCACCCCAGTCCTTCTTAAACGTGAGCAGCTCTCGAGCGGCGACGCACGCTAGAACCCACTGTCCATCGAGAACGACCTTCCCTTTCTTGCTGTGATACTGCCTGTAGAGACTCTGTCCGGACTGTTTCTGCCGGTCAACAAGGATGTACTGAACAGCGCTATAGCCCGAAGCGACGATCCCGCCGTGTTTCTATGATGAAACGAGCATTCGGGTGAGTTGGATTTGAATACTGGCCAAGTTCACTCCCATCTACTTACCTTGATTAGGTCGGAAAGCAATTGTGAATTAAAGATGTCCCGATCGAGGTAGAGGTTGAGAGGGTTGCCCATTGCGGGGTCCACGAAGATCTCAACCGCGTCAGTTTCATTGCTGGCATTTGACTCCACAAGCTGAAACTGCTGTTCGTTTCGTTGCGGCTGAGTAGCCTGTGGGATATGCGTCCGCTGTTGTTGATTGGCGTACTGCTGTGTCTCATGCGCTGGTTGTTGGTGGTGGTGAAGCTGGCTCTGAATTCGATGCGAGCCCAGAGAGGGTGACATGGGTCATAATGCGGGACGACCCCGGGTGGTGCTCAATGGCAAACAAACACAACCCTTACCACGCTATCCGGCTGTTCAAGTATTCTACCCCACATCGCTCCCAACAAGGTCGATCTCCAATGATCCCTGTGTTGGTTTGAGACTCACAAAGAAATGAAGGCACTGCGTTCCCCCAATATATTTTGCGGATCCAGTGTTCAACAAACCAACTGGTAAGACAACGTCCTCGCTCTTAAGTTGGAGAATACTCATTTTCTCCTGTTTTCCAAGCCTCTAGCTTTTGAAGCCTTCACATGAGACAAGAGGGAGTTCAACATGCATTCAGGCTCGCAGCCTGCGTGGTGTGCTCCACCGCATCGATCTCAATTCCCAGAGCAGAATTTGAAACCACATGCCCCTGTAGCTACTAGACACCACTGAGCCCCCTTTCTTTCTGTATACCAAGTGATAAATTGCATTGGTCGTGGTTGAATTTTGATGGTCTAGGTCACCGATGCCTCTTCCCGCTTCATTTTAAGTGACCTACCAGGGTACTCGTCAGAAGACTGACTCAACCTCCTATGAGTACAAAGACGTTTGGAAAAGGGGGGGGGAGATCTCGAGATCCATGACCTATAGCGATCTCGATCTCGCGTTACACATACTTCCGCAGGTGTATTGAACTCAAGATAACCGATTTTGATCCATCAGGCTTCTCTCACTACGCCGCCAAAAGCGAAACCATCCATGACCATCATTTTCAACGTGATGCCCCGCGTTTACAGTCTAGTGCAGCGCCTGCTGGCCAGCTTGGCGTATTATAATTAGTCTGGGCAGCCGTCCCAAAGTGATTCTGGCGGGGCCCACGTGAAACGACACCCAGAGATATGGAGCCGCGGTCGATTTGGTCTTGCTTTTTTTGCTGCCGGTGGACCTTGAGCGGAAACACAGGGTTCACCCCCCGCCACTTGCCTACGCCTGGTTTGGTATAGGTTGGTCGGGCATAAAACTTCCATACGGTTCAGGCGTAATCGTAATAGGATGCAAACCAACGCGGTCGGGACCTCGTTGGTTCCGTGTCGCAAAAACAAATCCCCCAAAACCAACTGGTTGGTTGGACCAAGAACTAACCCGAGACTCCGCTCCCGCTCGCCTATATAAGCCCCCCCCTTCCAAGGGCTAGATTTCCCTCACTCACTTCGCTTCTTCCCCTCTCGTCCCTGTCTTTTCATCCCTTCCATCTCCGATTCAAATCTTTAAACCACATGAACGGGTCAGGTTTGAACTTAACCTACGTGTTCTCCTCCATCCGTTCCTTTTAACCTCGCAAGCACGTCTGAGTGGCGCATTGCGACTCTACTGGCCTCAGACTTCGCCTCCGGGAATCATCCTGTGAGGAGCTGGTTGTGGTAGTAGCATCGCAATGGTGCTTCTCAGCCGTGTGTGTGGGTCTCGCCACCGAACTGCCAAACTACTTGACCATCTCCCAAAACACTTCCTCGAACGTACAAACGTGTCTTAGTGGCCCATCGTTTTGCTACGACCTCTCTTCGTCGACTTCGGTCGGTTGAGGATGGTAGTAGCACGACGATGGTGCTTCTTGGCCATGGGTGTGCGGTCAACCCTCCACCTCCCCTCATGACCGTGCAAACGCGTCTTAGTGGCTCATCGTTTTGTTACCACCTCTCTTCGTCGACCTTCGTCAATTCGGAGTGGTAGTAGCACGACGATGGTGCTTCTTGGCCGTGCGTGTGCGGTTTCTTGCGCCGAGGACCAGTACATTAGACATCTCGTTTTATAGTGTATAGATATTAACACACACATATATATATATATGATGCCCATGACCAATAATCTCTATTCACCGCCTTGGCATCTATTCAAGAATCATCAGGAACATACGAGATCATGCGGGATAATTTGATGCGACCATCCCCGTACACATCCTCAAGTGAAGTAACCGGGATAACCGGCTTCCTCGGTATATCTGCTTCTTCCAACGACCAGCGGGCACGCCCTCCCCATCCCGTCGACTTCGTCCTCAGCTCAGCTCATTTAAGTAGCCATGATGGCCACAATCCGAAAATGATGCGCGATGGCTGACGCCGGGTTGGAAGAATCCGATGAAATCTATTTTAGTTAGATCGCCATGAGCAAATCAACACTGCCCACACTCATGAGCGGATGGGAAGGCCTTACCTCACAGGTCACACTATAGGGTCAGAAACGTGGTAGATCAGTTGTTAGCGCCATCAATCGAGTCATATAGAGAGCTAAGCGAAACAGGAACTGACTAATGATCCCCCGGCGTAACCTCTGAATCAATATACATGACGCTTGGGACGTTCGATTTTTGGTTCCAGTGGCCTTCCAACCTTTGAGCTCCCTTGCGATTATCGTCCACCCAGCAATCGGCCACTCCAGGTGAAAGGTCTTCCGAACGAAAGTAGAATACGGCCACTCTACAGTACGCGTCGGTGAGCCTCAAAGCGTCACAAATCCAAAACTTCCGGTAATAGACTAACCGGCCCTCATTAACCACAATATCGACGATCAGCCTGGCTCCCACAGTATCGCTCGCCCAAAAGTGCTTTTCACCCTTCCAGACCATGGTCTTCCAACCCATGCTTCCTTCTCCGCCGTTTTCCTTCGGCGTTAATGGGCTTTGAGGGTCATTCGCGTCCGCACAGAATGGTACTGGTCCCAGGTTTAGGTGATTGGACGCAAGGAGCGACGGTGGGTCGGGCTGCATGTAGTCCAAGTAAAGGGAGAGCGGCGCCGGGAGCGGAAGCGGTGGGACGGATGTAGGGCTCGAGAGCGACAAGAACGCGTACGATATCAAGTTGATAGGCGGAGTATCAGGTTTCACAGAGTTTACGGCCTGTTTGAACGTGACTAGCGATTCGAAGCCGGTCGCAGTTGTTTCAAGTGTATTCAGGCCTCCACCAACCCATGTCTCTTGATCCGTCCAGCCTTCTGTATTCTCGGATTCTATCTCACAAAGGACGCTTTCCAAGTACCCTATCGCGACATCCGCCAGAAGTCGCTGGCCCGCCACGTTTGGGTGAAACCCATCCTCAGTGTAGAAAGTTTGATATACCCCATTGGGGAATCTGAGGAATGTGTCGAATAACAGTGGCTTGAGGGAGACGTATGGAATGTCATAATAGTGTGCGGAAGGCAGGTGTGGGACAAGCGGGGTCAAGGAGCCCAAGTCGTATGAGATGAGTGGGCCCCATGCGCCAAGGATGAGAATGGCTGGATTGGATGGAAGTGACAATACAACGCGAACAAGCTGGTCGAAGTAAATGATAAAGTCTTTCGAGCTTGATTAAACAGAACCAGCCAGAGAAGGACCGTTAGTCCTCTCATAATCGACCGCACGCAGGAGAGATATGATTCCTCGAACTTACGGCTGGTCGTTCACATCAAACTCTAGAATTACAATGTCGACATCTGGAGGGAGGTGATTCATCCCACAAAATGCGTAGTAGCTGGGGATATGACATCGGGGCAAGCGTTAGGTATGCTGAAGCTCTGAAACAAGTTTGAAGCACACACTCACCTTGAGTCCATACCGCCTATCGCTCCATTGCGTATCACGATGCTATCACGAGTCCCATCACCAAGCCGCTCCTCCAGCCAATCAGCCAGGATTTTTGGATAGCAGACGCTGTCCATAGGGTCTCCGTTCGTCGTGGCACCGTGACAAGCTGATACCGATCCACCCATGATGCCAATTTTCAACTTTTCCCCATTGACATCCGAGTTCATGTATCTTTTCAGTACTCTCTTAAGGCGAGCGTTTGTGCCTGTGTGAACGCGAGACCGACGAAGAGCAGCTGGAGGGTAGGCTTCGCATAGCTGCTGCCCCGTAGGCGTACGAGGGCACAGGCACGATCCAGACCCCCGCCCAGGCCTGATTGTAACGGTTTCGGAAAATGTTTCAACCTCTTGGCTTTGATTGATGAGATGTAGGACGCCCTGAAGATCACTGAGGGACTTAGGGATGTGTCGTCGGTTTTGATAACCTATGATGATGGAGAGTACGAGAATGATGGCAAGTAGGGAAAGAGTTAAGAAGGTGGGCACGCGGTGTCGATGCGAGCGTTTGTCGTTTGTCGACAAGTACTGCGAGCGCCGTTCATCGTGTCTCTCTTTATCGTGCCCAGGAGTTGAACGGTCGTCCTGTAACAGCCTTTGGAGCTCGATGCTTAGTTGTCCTTGACTCGCCATATCGAGTAGAAGATGGTGGTTGGAGAGTGGTCTAGCAGTCACATGGGTTGGTTGTGCAGAGCGAAAGAAAGTTTCGGAGATATAGATTGTGGGGCGGCCGGACGCGGTCAGGAAAAGATGGGTATCGTAACTTGTTAACAAAGTTCAATATATCACCTTTATCACCTTTTGAGAACTGTGGTCCCGCTCCGAACGCCGCTCGTTTCTGCATTCGATACCGATGGGCCAGCCCCAACGTTTGTATGGGGGAGTGATTATCCATTGCACGAACAAGCGTACCGACATGAAGAAGATCTCAGGATTAGGTGTCATACAGCTGCGTGATAGATGTGTATGAAATAGGATCGGCAAAGGCCTTTTACATTAATGTGTAGGCCACAAATAGGTGGTGAGATGACCGTCAAGAGAGTGGAAAACACGCCCGTCCATCCACCTCAAAATAGCGGCCATTGAGTGGCTGGAAGAATGCGATGGACTTTGAATGAATGTGCTTGAGTGTTCAGGAAGTCTTTTTTTTTTATTTTGTGTGTGAGAACGGGTGGGAACTCGCTATCGAGCGAAGGGCCACTAGTCGGTAAGACCGTGTTTTCCGAACAGTGTGAGGTTCGACTCACTAAACCTCCCATTGTGGCCTTATTCCAAGGGATAGACTACAGGTATTATCTCGCCCTTTGCTACCAGCGCAAAGGGTTTAAACCAGCGCCTGCTCTGGGTGGGAATGACCCCACATACCCCAAGTGCGAGTGTGCAGGAAGTGACCAATCACTCCCAATCCGACCGCCCTATAAAATTCAACACCAAACATCGCCAACATTCCACTCCCCCCATTGTACTTGCACGTTGAATGAATTGTAGGAGCGATGTGATGAACTAGATAGAATATGTTGGCGCTATAAGTTACACCCAAACCTCCTCAAGGCCCAAGCCAGCACAACAAATCAAGTGATTTGTCATGTGCAGGTTCCACCGTTGATTGTTGATTGTTGATTGCCATTTGCGATCGTAAAGGTTTTACAAAGGGCGCATATGAGAGGCCCGGATCAAGCCATTGTCCCTTAGATACGAAGTTACCCATCGCCTCATGCTGCTACCCTCTTCCCATCTGGCCGAACCCATGCTCATCATCGCCCCACGCTCACTGCTGTCCAAGCGATAACTAGAAGAATCCAGAGACTCCCCGTGTCGTTGGCGACATCGCCACGAAGGTCTCAACTTCGGGACCGTCACATCAACCAACCAACCAACCAACCAACCAACCAACCAACCGAATCAACATAGATCTTAGCAACTAATACCTCCAAACCTGCTTCCAGCAGCCAGGATGGGATCACCCTAGGCTTACCCTCTGGATCGGCCACGGTGGAGACTGGAGTCCAAGGTAGCAGCAATCTGACCACCACTGCGTCATCCTCGTCAGTTCCCAATCAGTTGGTGCCTTTGTCGAGGTCCCAGCGATAAGGCACTGACTCTTAGGCCCTTTTATCAATTAAGGACCTAGCTCACACTCCGCTCGCAGACATCTCGGAGGGAACAATCCCTCAGGTCAACAAAAGACTGCCTGCTCGGCGGCGGTTCAATCGCACCCAGCACACTAGGGGCGATCTCCCAATTCATCCCCATCCTCTATCTTCAACCCGCTGTCGCAACTGCATCTCAGATTGTTGGAATTATCCAGATGAGCCCTTTAGTTTTCTCTACGTCGTACTTGAGCCACTAATATTATGACCGTGGGCTATACCAGGGAATCGAAAGGACTGCTAGGACTTGCTGGATCAAACCTCGACTCTCATGATCGCCATCATCACTCCTCTCCAGCCGCACTCCGGAACAGCTTTGTGATCCTAAAACACTTGGCAAGATTGAGCGACTCGCTAGGTGCGTTGGGGAGGTAACTCTTCAATTTGCTATCCGTTCTTGACAACGCCTCGAGCAGTAGGCTCATAACAGCCGCGAACGACCTTCGGATGCTCAAGGCGGATTTGAGCTTTCGCTAGATCGCTAATGCGATCGAAAGTGTCTTGACATATGGGGATGTGCAGAAATGAATCGCCGAGTGCTCATCGAAGCTGAACTGGGCCACGAGCGTCCGCCAGGCAAGCACCTATATTCATGCTGTCATGTCCTACATTGATACTCAATGTGAATGTTAGATCGAATCACTCGTCCAGTCCGACATCGATCAGGTTCAACGGTACTTGCAGGTACAGAAGGGCATATGGGAGATTGTAAGTATAACTCCAGCACATATCAAAGATTCATAAAGGATCAGACATCTGTGCTCCCGTAGGCTGGGATGATTGCGTCATCACGAACGTTGCATACAATGTCTTTTGCTAAAGGCCAATACCTCCTATTACAGCCCGAACGAATCTTCTTGAGCAGAACCTGAGATCATCTCAGGCCCGTTACGACTCGCCGTCTCGACAGAATTCATCTCCCTGTCTGGGAGGAACACGAATTGCGATCCTACAGAAGATACGTGAATGGATTTTCAGTCCTGAACTGACTGGGCCGCAGATCTTCTGGCTCCGCGCACTCGCCGAGACAGGCAAGCCCACGATCGCTCACACAATGTCCGAGCACTACACCGCTGTGGGAAACTTGGGTACGAGCTTCCTCTTCTCCCGAAATCAAGTTGATCCATCCGATGGCCGGCGCGTCTTCAATACGATCGCCTATCAGCTCGCATACTTTGTCCCGAGCTTCCAGCCGCGACTCGCATCAGCGATACAAGCAGATCCCGATGCGCGCAGCTCCAGTCTGCAGACTCGACTGACGAAACTAATCCACGATCCCCTGCATGGAGTTCCTGATGCGCTGTCCCCGGACTCCATCGTATGAGACGCACTCGACGAGTGCGACAATACAGCACACGCGAAACAGATTGTTACACTTCTAGCGGGTGTCGCGGATAGCTTTCCTCCACCCTTCGGCCTCCGAATCCTCGTCACTAGCCGCCTTGAGCGTCACCACTCTCTATTACATCGAGCGGTCTATTGTCAAAGCAGAGATAAGACAGTATCTCCAAATGTCACTGCAGGATGCAGCCAACATTCCTACTGATAATGAAGTCGATCGCTTGGTGGAGATGGTGCAGAGTTTATCCATCGTCGTGTCGACTGCCGTCGGGTTCATTCAGGATCCCTTCTATAACAGTCCGAGGGAACATGAAAGTGCCCTTGTCAGCAGAGGAGGGTCAGAGGCACGGGAAGGTGACTGAGAAGAGTCGAATAGCTTCATGGGGAACTGCAGGAAGCGGACCATCACCGTAACTCGTTCTTGATGAGGTGAATTAGAGGATTCTTTTAAAGACTCTTTACGGGAAGCCTGATCACTTCCTAGAATAGCGCCTACGCTCAGTCCCAGGGGCCCTCGTTCGCCTCCTTGATACTCTCCCGGCTACATCCTTGAAACTCCTACTGGAGCTGAAAGCAGGTAGGGTTACGAGTGCTCTCAGCCGGTTTGACTCGGTCATCATCATACCCCAAGACTAGAGTGTTCTCCGCCTGATCCATCCGTCTTTCCCCGACTTCCTTACCGCAGTGAGTCGGTGTACCGACGAACGCTTCATCGTTGATCCCGCGTCGCAGCGCTCGCGAATGGCTCCCCATTGTCTCGATGTCATGGACAGACCGGTCAGACAAGACATGTGCCACCTTGACGTGTCCTCGGCGCCGAACTCGGATATCTTCGATCTTCGGGAACGACTGGACGAACAGGCCCCGCTCCATCTTTGATACGCTTGCTACCAGTGACTACTGGGCGTCACACTTTGTTCTTGCTGGCAAGAAATCGACCCATGGAACGACGCACACGAGACCGCCACGGAGGGACTAGCAGGTGCGGTTGACGACCGCCTTGTAATTGGCTTTGTAGATGATGTTGTTGGGATCGAGGGCTTGCAGAAAATCACAGATATGGGGCACACTGAAAGGACACACCGCAGACATCCGCTCTGTCGTATTCTCTCCCCGTAGCGATCGATTCGCATCTGGGTCTGGAGACCATACTGCTCCCCTCAAAGGTGCCCAGACTTATGAAACAAATCATAAGGCTCGCAGGGCACACAGCTAGCGTATGTTCCGTCGCAATTGCACCGAAAGGTGTTCATCTTGCGTCAGAGTCGTACAACCAGACTGTGCAATTGTGGGATATACGTTCTGGGACCCACATCACCATGTTCACACATTCCCTTGACGTCACCCCCGTCGCATTCTTGTCGAACGCAGCTCTCCTCGCCTCAGGGTCCTTGGATAAGACAGTTTGTTGATTGGGATCCACATGCTTGTGTACACGTCGCCACCCACTTGCACATGGATTTTATTTAATCTTTCGCCCTCTCACCTAGCGGTAATTGTGTGGTCATCCGTGTCTTGGAACGCAATCCGGCTTTGGGATGCGCAAACCGATGCACACAGAACCACGCTATAGGGTCCGTTGTCAGTAGCTGTAGTGTTTATTACCTTCTCGCCCGGGAGCGATCCCATTGCCTCCAACTGTAATTGTCAGCACTCGGGACGTCCAGACCGAAGCCCATCTAGCTACCCATGGGGGCACGGCACACTTTATTTCGATTCCGCACGTTCTCACCTAGTGGAGACCGCCTAATGTTCTGGTATGGTCAAACCTTTCAACTCTGGGATGTATGCGTCGCCGCACGTAGTATCGAAGTGAAGGACCATGTGCATTAGCATTTGTGTTCCTGCCGAATGGTAATTACATCACCTACGGGTCCTAGAAAACCATCGATGTCTGGGATCGGCATACCCGTGCGCGCATCGCCACACTTATGGGTGACTCAGAAGAGGGCGCACTCGTGGCCATTGCCTTATCTCCCGGGGACACTGTACTAATGATTCCCGCATCTTGGATGTTTGAACAAGAGAATACATTGATAAGCTCAAAGGGGGGACAGATGCGCGATAGCATATCTCGCTTTCTCACCTGAAGGTGGTGTGCACCAACAAGTCAAATAGCGCCCAGACGCAAATTAAGCACTCAAAGCCGTTAGAAATGACCGGGGAAAATCAATCAATTTCGAATATGATGATATGTCAAAAACAACCGAGTGATCCCATACGGTGGTCGTGAAGATTGCAAAATTTTTCGATCCAATATCTTTCACCTACTGCGCGCTGCCGGTGCCGTGGAATAAATAAAACAGTAATTGTAATTAATGGCGGATCTGCGTGCACTAAACAACGCGAGGAGTCCAGAGCCAACCGTTGCAACAGATGAAGAGTTCAATCAGTAGCCGGGGGGACAGTGGGAGCACTCGCAACGTCGGAGGTTCAGCTTACAATGAATATACCATACTATGTGAGACATGTGCACAGACCTCGCAGGGTTTTAGCTTTGAGATGGTCGGTCGTTGGCTGCTGATTGTGGATTGTGGATTGTCAACTGTGACACAAATGGCACGCCATACGCCATAGGCCCTAGCCGAGAGGTCGATGCAGCTCAAGGTTGAGGAGGGAGAATCCCTACCTTGCAACTGGGATATGCATGTACCCGCAGTTGCCATTGGCCTTCTCAGTTGTTTGGGGCGGTTAGGCCACCCCCGACACGCATGCGGGCGGATGTTGACGTCATTATCCACCAATGAGAAGACACGTTGGGAGTGCTGGCGCCTCTCCACAAGACAGAGTCGCGCCAAACCTCAGAAGCCATGACGATATCGACCTGAAGACCCCCCTTTGCATCGACTCGACCCAACCCGTTCTTCCCAAAATATGTCGTCCACCAACACCGTCCCCGCCACATTGGTTGCGTTCACATTCCCCAAAGTCGAAGACAACGGACTAATACTCGATCCAAATGGGAACATTGCATATCAATTATACACCAGAAGTGACATATCGAACGCACCTACAATGGTATCCAGGGCAAACGGCCAACTCGTTGGGGAGATCGCGTGGAATGGCGCAACACACGAGCGGGCGGTGACGTTATACGGTATCAAGACCAGGTCGCTGGTTGCGCGGAGGAACGGGAGGTTGTTTGAAGGGGGCGAATGGATCTTCCAGGACGCTATTGGGAATGAGTATACATGGGATAAGCTGTCGGTGAGCGAAAGTTTGCTTGCTCTCGGTATCCAGACATGATCAATAGCATTCCCATTGTCCTGACTGGATGAACCTGTAGTGCCGAACCTCGGACGGTCGTCTTGTCGCTCAGTACTCGGAGGCAGAACCGCATCTCACCAAGAAAGACAAGTGAGTGACAACAGGTCATCCTATGCGACCCAATTGACCATATCTCTTCTGCTCGTGCGTTAATCTATGCTCTCGACGTAGACCCGCCACATTATCGGTTGAGCAACAATTCTTTCCCATGCTCGACATCATACTCTTTACTTGCTTGGAGGTGGTATGGAAACAGGAGGTTAAGCATGAGAAGGCAAGTCGACTGCCGTGCAACACTCAGCGCCGCACCTGGATCCTTATCTCGCCGTGCTCTTCATTTCCCCAGACGAAAGCCAAAGAGAGTTTTGTGGACATCGTGGCCAACATAGGTGGATTCTGAAAGTACACAGATCAACGGACCCGCTGCGGAAAACCATGATTCACGCAAGTTCTCCTGGAAGCAATGGCACTTCTAGGTTCTGAAGATGCAATATCGCCGTACACCAAAAGAGTTGACGCAAGCATGAGTAACTTTGAACAAGGGTGTATTCGTACATTCACTTGATACATGCAAAGATATCAACCGGGATGATCACAACCCCCCCAAACGGACACAAAAATGCGAGAGTCGTAGACGCAGACGGAAACGGGAGGGAGACTGTGTACGGGAACGAAACGGGGAGCACGTGGGAAGAGGTTGACAATGGAGACAAGTACATGGATTCTGAGTCGGGTGAATGGACGACGATGAGGATCGTGAAGAAAGGAAGATGGATCGAGTCGAGAGATGATAAGGTGAGGGAATGATAGTGTTGCAGAACATCGAAACGTTGTAAGTCGATGCTCGGGATGTTTCCCACATGACTGGGTGATCTGCGAGCAAATGATAGTCAGGATAAATGTGCCAGTGCTCAATAAGATGGGGGCATTGGTGGCTTAAACGTACCTGGAAATCATCCCCGTCACCAACGTCGCTCAGTACCCACCGCCTCCGCCTCCGGAAAAGCCCCCTGGGGGTAAAGTAAGTCATCCAGTGGGAAGTCCTATATCCATGAAACTCACCACCACCGTATCCGCCACGTCCGGCACCGCCTCCGTAGCCACCCTCCTGGTTGTAGCCACCCTGGCCACCATAGCCACCTTGAGCGCCGCCACCGTATCCACCTCCCTGCTGACCGTATCCTCCACCGCCTTGCTGACCGTATCCGCCTCCACCGTATCCGCCTCCGCCATATCCCCCGCCACCACCACCGCCGTATCCTCCACCACCACCACCGAAGCCTGTATGACGAGTCAGCTATCGCATGGGCACAAGGGGAAAAAGAGATTTCAACATACCTCCTCCACCGGGCTTGGCATTGGCGAGGTTGACCTTGAGGCGTCTGCCGTCGAGTTCCGCTTCGTTCATCCTACTGATGGCTGTTTGGGCCTCCTCATCGCTGCCGAAGGTAACGAAGCCGAAGCCACGCGAGCGGCCAGTCTCACGGTCGCGCATCACGATGCACTGAAGCAGAGGCGCGAGATGAATATCATCATCATCATAGACGAAAAAATGTCGAACCGAAAAAACAGATTGAGAACATGGGTGAGCGATCAAGGGCGACAGTGAAGGCCTTTGCGACGAGGTAAGCAGCAGCAGCAGCAGCAGCAGCAGCAGCGGCGGCGAGTCACTCATCACCAAGACGATGGGCGCCGCTGATCAACGGATACGGAAGGGCGAAGCTTACATCCAAGATACTTCCGAACGAGCCGAAAGCTTCCCTGAGGGAGTCATCGGTCGTGTTCCAGCTGAGATTGCCTGGAGACGTTTTAGGGATTCACGGGTAGCAATACGACGAACGAGACGAACCAAAACCAGGTATTCCATTGACGAGTGAGTGTTATAACCGTGTGCGAGCCAATTTGATTGCATTCGATGCAGAAGACGGACGGGACATATAGGGGGGGCAGACGGGAGACAGCGGTCAGGAAGGCACATGATCGAAAACAGGTTCATTTGGATAGCCAGATCTACGCAGATCGCAAGCTGGGAGGATGACTCTAAGAACTGTTATGGACTGACCAATATAAATCTTGGCCGTCATGGGTGGTTGAAAGTTGGACTGGAGGGAAGGGTTGAGAGAAGAGGGGGTTGAGTTGATCAGATCAGGAAAATTGAGGTGATCTTATAAGGCAAGGCGCGCTTCAATTCCGCCTCGAGGTACGATCCGATAACGGATGTCAGATCCGATATATCGATTTGTTACCCGCTGATCACGAGTTCACTAATTGCAAGCATCCTCATGGGCATAGAAGAGCGGGCACACCGAGGACCGCCAAAACAGATCGACAACGAGGCTAGATACGACAAAAAATGTGACAAAGAAGATGTGATATCAGGGACGATGGAGGGAAGAGCCTGGGCAAAGATATCCTGAAAATCGCTAGACTGTAAAACGTAAAAATCGATGTGGATGCGTGGACTGAATAGGGAATATGTACGTGGGTATCATGAAAGGTCGTTAGAAAGTCGTGCCCTTCTTCGTCGGCTTCTTCTTCTGCAACTGCTTCTTCTTCAACTTCGAGGTGCTGGTGGAGATTGACTCGCTCTCGCTGGGACTCTGGGCATCCGCGGAAGCGGCGGCGGCGACCGCTGCACTCACTGCAGGCGACGTGGTTTTTGGGATAGGGGTGGCACTAGAAGTCGCTGGTGGAGTCGAAGGTCCAATATCGATGCTTGCCTCGCGGCTTGCCTCACCGCCATTGCTCGCCTGAGATGTCACCTGAGGGATAGAGTTGGACGTGGAGTTCTTTCGTCCTAGGGAGAGCCTCCTCGCCAAACGTTGCAAGTTTTGCGACGAAATACGCTTTCTCTTCGGCTCCTTGTCCTCCGCGGGCGTCTGGGTTCCATTGCCGTTTTGTCGTGCCGAAGGAGGATCCAGAGGCATGAACGAGATTGACGGTGTTGGGGCAGCTGATGGGAGCTTTCGCTGGCTGGATGACTCGCTAGGCGAGGCTGGGAACGAGACAGGAGGAATAAATGCAGGCGACAGTTGGGGAGTCGAGGTAGGGAACGCCACGGCCGCTGGCACCTCAGCTGCTGGTTGCTGGGTCGCCTCGGTCGCGGTCAGAGTTGGAGCCTCCTCCGGGATATCCTCCGCGTATGCCGATGGCGACTCCGCAATAAGCTCCGATGTAAAGTTGGTTTCCCCGACTACGGTCGACTCGCTTGCTCGAGACGCCTCAGCTGCAGCGATAACCCCCGCAACTTCTGCGTTTTGAGCGACAGCCGAACGGACGGAAGGAGCCTTTGAAGGAGCCTTGGACGGAGCAGCAGATTCCACCTGAAGTCTGTTTTCTTCTTGAACAGGCAAGTCCTGCTCAGCTTTTAACTCCGCTTCGGTAGGAGGCAAGGCTACGATGACTGGACCGGGCGCGAGGAAGGGATTGATGTCAACTTCCGGCGTGACTTGAGGAGCTGGAGCGGGCTCTTCCATGGTCTCCTTGACATCGGCCACTATGTATCCCTCGTCTGCTCCTCCACTCAAAGCACCGGGCATCGGGATCAGGCTAGCTTGTGCATCATCCTTCGTCACTTGTTTGGCCCACATAGCAGAAAACTCGCCCTTTCGAGCCAAGAGGTCCTCGTGACTGCCAGACTCGACGACGCGACCATCTTTCAGCACGAGGATGCTGCAAAGGGCGTAGCCAAGTTAGATTCACCACTCCTACAAATATTTTATATCCTGAGATCACATACATGTCGGCGGACGAAATCGTGGAGAGACGGTGAGCGATAGACAATGAAGTGCGACCCGAAAGCTATGGGACGATTGTATGACGATAAGAGCAACGTTTATGTGGGGAATAGCGGGTCGATCTTACCAAATTCTGCAGAGCCTTCTGGATCTCTTTCTCTGTGGCAGTGTCCAGAGCTCTGATAAACGGGGGGGAAATCAATGGATAATGGTAATGAAGTTGAGGAATGAAACGCACGATGTTGCTTCGTCCAATGCCAAGATCGGAGGGTTCTGGGAGGATTGACAGAGGCGTTAGCACCGATGAAGTTGAAGATATGCTGTGACCAACCTTCAGGAATGTTCTCGCAATTGAGACACGCTGTTTTTCTCCTCCGCTAAGGCGCACACCTCGCTCACCAACTCGAGTCTCATAGCCGTCTGGGAATGTGAGGATGCGGTCGTGCATCTGCGCGGCCTGTGCCGCGTTTTCAATCTCTTCTTGAGAGGAGCCGAACTTTCCATATCTACGCATTAAGAAATTAGCATCGGAAAGAATTCAAGGAGAAGCCTATGGACGCACCCTATGTTGTAGACGATGCTCGCGTTGAAGAGGACACTGTCCTGAGGGACGACACCGATGGCCTTCCGCAGACTGGACTGCGTCACATCACGGATGTCTTGACCGTCGATTAGGATCCGGCCTTCGCCCTGTTGCAAGTCGTACTGCCTGAAAAGGAGTCGGAGGATGGTGCTCTTTCCACCTCCACTCTCGCCAACTAGTGCAACAGAATGTCCTTTGGGGACCGTGAAGCTGACGTCGTGAAGGGCCGTGGTCTTCTTGTCATAGGAGAAAGAGACATTTTCTGCAAAAACAACGATTGAATATGAGCAAGGGACCTTGAGTAACTTTGATCGATACATACCGAACGTGATAGCTCCGTCCGTTACCACCAGATCCGGGGCCCCAGGCTTATCGTTGACTTCAGTTGGTTCATTGAGCAACGTCAGAAGCTTTTCCGTATCGACCATAGACTGATTGATTGCGCGATACAGTGAGCCCAGCATGTTCAATGGCCCATACAACTTTCAATGGGTGTGAAGAGTTAGTTATTGATACCCTTGAATGACACAGGAATTAATTCACCTGCGCAAGGTAGGTGATGAAGAACACGAAGTCGCTGGCAGTCGAAGTCAAGTTCACGATCCTGGAAGCGACGATTAGGGACCCGACGAGGAGGCCGACAGACTTTGAACGATATAATTCGTGAGAAGTCGTTTGACCCCATAGGATGCATGGAGATACCCACGATGATGAAGTTTTGGATAAAGTTGAGCAGGTTTAAGGAAGCGATGACTTTGTACTCGAGGACCTGGTATTTCGCCATAGCCTCCCTGTATCGCTGGCCTTCATGCTCTTCGCCGACAAAGTACTTGATGGTCTCATAGTTGAGCAGGCTGTCTGTGTGGATACCTCGGGTAATCTAGTGTCACGAGTCAGCCTACCAGAGCACCACTGTGTAGAAATGGTTGACTCACCACATCGCGTTCAACCATAGCCCTACGCAGCTTTGTTCGCCATCTGGTGAGTGAGATCTATGAAGAGCAGAGCAGATAAGTCACATGATAACGTACGTCTCTCTCCGCGCAAGATACTTACACTTGCACCAACTGAATAAAAGAGATAGATGTAAGCCGGAGAGTCTGGTTTTGTATAGAACCGAGAACCGAAATGACGTACTGTATGAGACCATAACAATGCAGATGACGAGACACAGTTCCCACCCGAAGAAGTAGAAGAACGCGCCCACCGCTACGATGATGTCCAAAAGCGTTGGAAGGATGCTGAACAAAAGGAGCTACAATCCAAACAAAACAGATCAGCTTTCATGCTGCTCGTAGGCGTCAGATACATTAGGGGTAAAGGTAGGCTAACCTCGAACATGCGGTTGATCGCAGAGCCACGGTCGAGGATTCGCATGATCTCTCCTGTCTTCCTATGCGTATGGAAGGCCAACGACAGGTTGAGGAGATGATCAAAGCAGAGCTGGGACATTTCTGTGAACGACCAGGATGGAGAGATGTCAGCGCTTTTGGATTGAAAATCTGCCACATCTTCAACACCAGTCGTACCTCGGTCTGAATACTGCATCACGGGAGCCCAAAGAATCTTCAAATAGAATACATTGTCAGATGTTGCTTTGATGTATCAGTGCCTTCCATAACCTCACATCTCTCGCAGCGCCTAGGCCTCCACTACCCTGGAGGAGTCTCAATCCACAATAGGCCAAGATCAACTCCAACGGGAACCTTCCCCTTGTCCCTTCTTCAAACTCTTGAACGAGCGACCTCAACGTCAACGGCATCAAGACATTGATTACCCGACCGACGAGCAGGATGACAAAGCACAAGCTCGCGAGGAACTGCAACCTGGGGCTCTTGGCCGGCCACAAGTACGGGATGAGCCTTGTAACTTTTGCGAGAGTCTCCCCCCAGGAGGGTTCGGGCGCGTCCTTGGAGTCGTCCTTGCTGGCTTTTGCTGGTTTGGAGGTGCTGAATTCTCCCTCCGTGCTACCTGGGTTGCTGGAATGGATCGAAGGGGCGGTGGAAGGAGGTGGAAGCGTCCCGTAGCCGGCGCCAGGCACCGTCAACAGGTTGGAGGTCTCGGTCATCGACTCTCCTCCTTCAGCGGCTTCTGTAGGTCGGTTTGCATACGGTACATACTTTGTCGCCGGCCGCGAGACGATCAGGAAGAATGGGAGGAGGACGAGGAGGCGAAAGGTGGTCAGACCAAAGTGCACGAATGGCGCGAGCGCAAGTCCCGGCGGCGGCGGATTCTCTGGAATATGCGGTGGCATATCAGGTCCTAGGTTAGTCGAAAATGTTCAAAGAAAACGAATGAGCATCGAGGGAGCTCAGAGTATGGATAGGAGGTTGCGACCCCTGCCACAAAAACGCAGGGTGCTGACCTTTATTGATCGGGATAGCGAATCCTAGCAAGACGACTTCCGCGATAGCGAAGGTGACCGCGACCAGCGCAAACGCATTCAGTCTACGTAACAACCAGACGTCCTCCCCCTTCGCATCCTTCCACGTGCCGATCACCACGAGCCCGCCGAACGCGACCAAGCCTAAGACGTTGGTCGCCTCGAGTCCCATCCATTTGCCATACGCGCCCTCCCATTTCTTCCAGAGCACGGCTTGAAGAACGATCACCGTCCCATCCAACAGGTAGGTCGCCGCCGATAGAACGAGGATCGTCAGGATCCATGGCCTTCGAGGGGTCTTCACCGGGACCGTCACGTTGACTATCGGATTGTTGTTTTCGTTGCTATATGATGATGATGAGATTGGAGCGTATCCATTAGATTTGGCGTTATCTTCTTCCTTAGTGCGTTTGGTTGTCCATAACAGCGAGAGCACGATAAGGATGAGTATCGCAGGTCCGAAGAACCGTACACCTGCGAGAGCCGTATACAACACGGCACTTCTGCTGTCCGCCATCCTTGTTTGTACCAAGGAAGGAAGAGGCGGCAAGAGGATATCGTTTTTAGAGGGATGAGTTGGGGTGGTGGAATAGGAACGCGTCCAGTCCGAGATGAAATTTATGTACAACCTTACTAGCCAGGGTGCGGCGCTCCGAAGTATGCATGCAGCACCGCGCGACAAAGGCGTGTTCAGTGGTCCCGATATCGCACATTAACAGTCAGTTATCAACGCGCTTTTCCTAACCTGGCTGAAACCAAACGATTAGGTTGCAGCCACAACACATAGGAGTAAAAACAGGCTGTGCTGTGAGAGAGAGACTGCACTTGTAGAGAGGTCGAGTGCAATACACATTTTCGTGATTAGGTTTCTGCTATCTCGTCTTTCGACACTATCTCGGCGCTATTCCATCCCTCTGCCCTTTACGTGTGCACTCTGCTTCCTCAACCTCGTGCCCGAGGCTTTCATCCATCACATTTCGGCTCTTATTGACTGGCGGGATTGGTCCGTACTCTTTAATCTGCTCGGGAAGTCCCATCTGACGACTCGGCGTCCATGCCGCGTAATAAAGGATCGGATTTATTCGCCTTGATAGTCTTGGATCCATCAGGCCCGATGCTGCCGTTGTGTAGAACCTTAGAACCTGTGGGCGTGTTGTTGTGTTGTTCGTGTGCCGGTTTGACGTCAGGTTGATGCTTGGTACTCCCATCATCCTCTTGCCATTTCCACGACTGAATGAGCTCCCCGCGTGCTGATGCAACGAGGACGAAGGACAATACACACGCTGGACTGGACAGAAGGGGTAAACGAGGGTCACCAGATGTCAGCTCCGATGGGACATCAATAAAAAACCCAGACTCTCTCATCAAGAAGGCCCATCTCGTGATGTTCACTGACCTCAAATACAACAACGCGGGCTGAGCGTGTTTGGTGAAATGCATTACTGCCATCGTCAGAACCAAACCAAGGACGTAAGAGATGATCGAGGCTTTGAAATAGGGTGCGGGAAACCGAGTGCGTTCCCTCTTAGTTGGTGGAGTGGACGTCGACTTGAGAAACCTCTCTTGATCGTATCGAAGTGCGAGGGCGATGAAGAGCCCTGGAATGACCACGTCTCCCAGACCGAGCACCACAAATTCCTTCATGGATGTAACGTGGAGACTTTTTGGCCAAAGGAGCTTGATCGGAAGATCGGCTTTGGTGGCAACAGATACCATCTATTCCGAAATAACGGTGAGCTCGTGTTCAAGGAGACGGAACAGAACAACCAATCCCAACTTACCACATCAGTTCCAAATACCCACCAGATATCGTAAAAGAACAGCCCACTGAGAAGATATGTTCCAGTGCGGAAGGAGTCGAGCTTGAGCTGCTTTAAAGCGTTGAATGCGAACGAGATCGATAAGACAACGATCGATAGAGCAGCGAGTCGAGGATCCTTTCCACGCAGCTTGTAGTAGGCAAATGCAGGTAAGAGGGATGCAGGGAGGAGCACCAGGGTCGTGGCAGAGAACTTCCACGAGACAAGATCTGGCCACGGCGTCAGAAGCACTGTATGATCGACGTCAATCACACTCACCTGCATTCCCCTTCTTCAGGAGAAGGTTGTATCTTGGGGTTCTGGGATGAGAGTCCGACACGAGCGTTTTGGCCAAAGCCGTCAATGTCTACTAGACGCGTCAGGTCAAAAAATGGCCACCAGCAAGGCTTCCGAAGCTGATCCGTCACTGTAGGACTCACGCCGTAAGTGGATCCGATGCCGGCCAGGCCGAATACTGCACTCAAGAACAAGTTGAAGATCTCTGGCCCAATATATTTGAGTGCGAGGTAGAGAGCGAGGAGCATGACGGAGCCGATGATTGGGTACGCCAATGCCATTGAGCTGTCGATGACTTCTGAGTGAATTTCGTCCTCCAAGTCGCTTTCTTCATCATCCACATCTGATGTTGTTGATTTTTTCGGTTTGGAAGGTGGCTGAGAGGACGCAGTAAGTCATCGCGAGCTTTTTTTACAACAAAGACCATATCTACTCACTCTAAGTGAACCGTATGATCCACAGTATATGATGACCGTAGCTAGCGTCAAGAGGCCAGCATACGCGGATATGATCCCGGTTGACATGATTGCGTGTCAGTACTTAGAAACATCGCCGTGGGACATATCCACCGATCCACCCCGCTTCGGATCAGCCGAAGAACAGCTAAATCTCGCTAAAAAGATTGTAAACAACGTGCTCATCGTTTGACCAGCATCGCCCACCGTCAGGCTACCCCTCTTTATCTCTCTGGGAAGTGGGAAGGGTGAACAGGAATAGGAGGTTGCAAAGGTTGGACGAAAGATAGGGGCTTTGGACGCGCTCCAGTCAGAACTTCAATCCCATCCAATCCGCATCATCACCACTTCAAGGACTGGTTCTGATTGTGAGGTCGTTGTATTAAGTACCCCCATACGGGCTTAGGAGGGCCACCATGACATCCTCTTACATGGCACGCCGACCCATCATTCCCATATCCTCAGCGGATCTCTACGCCCATGCATCACCATACTACGAGGGTGGTCCATCCTGGCTGAGAGGCGATGCGGAGGGCCGAGTCTACCTGACTGAAGAAAGTAACAGAAGGCTTCAGGACGAGTACGAGCGTCAGAGGCTGCTCTTGGATCAAAGAGGAGGCTCAGCCTTTCCTGGCGGGACGATCCTCCACAAGGGGTTCTATGACCTTCTCGCATTATCGGCGCCAGTCGTACAGACCGTCTCCCGCTTCTGGAACGCGACCGCTGCGAAGACGGAGTCGTCCCTCGTGGCGGGCCCTCAGTATGAGCGACTGGAACCGGCGACACCACCTCGAGTGACTAACGTACCTGCCTCGACTAGCCCTGTGACACCTGTGAAGAAGAGGAGAATCAGCAAGGATATGGTGTCGACGCCCAGGGGCTTTCAGTGAGTCTTCGCATTCCAAAAAAAATTGCTATATCTTATCTTTGGTGACTGAGCGTCTGTTATCACGTCAAGGCACCTCGTTCATGCATCTGACGCAGAACAAGCCGAAGCACTCCTAACACGATGGGGACCGGACGGCGTGGGCAAGATAGGAGGTACGCGTATAATTGTCTCCCTCCAGTTTGCGTCCTTCGGAATTCGAAACCACCAAATTGACATGTATACCATTACGTTGTTCCAAGATCCTCGTTGGGCCCTGCCAATCAAGAATCGAATACGTGATCGAGCTCAGGCAAAGGCTGTTGGTGAGGTGGTCGCCGGCTTGAAACCGACAGAGTCTCAAATCTCGAGCACGATCGTTGATGGCGATGGGCGTCACCGACCCGCTGGGTTGCCGCCTCTACGCGTCATGAATGGTATGAGCACCCCCAGCACGGTCACCGCATCCACCGCACCAGAGGTCAACTCTCCAGGAGGAGGCGCACCAAAGATCGATGGTCTGCCATCTCCACGTAACACAGCATGGCCGACGGGTACAGGTCCGAACCCACTTCCATTGCACCAGACCGTCATCGCCGAGCACCCTGAGTCGTCCAGCCCTCCTCAACGCAGCCCAACCACTCGAAAGACCAACACAGAACGAACGCCCACGGGTTTGTTGGAGCGAACCGAGACGGTCAAAGCCATCCCCCTTTCCAGCCCTCCTATTCCACCACCGAAGCCGAAGCCGATCAACCCTTCCTTATCGACCTTGGAGAAGGCAGCATCTGCACGTATATTCTTCGAGAACATCTACTTCCCCTTGTTGAGACAACCTCCGTCGAGGGAGCAGAGGCGGCTCGCCATGGAGCGCGAGATGGAGCAGATGGGGATGATTGAGGCAACGCGAGAAATGTTGAGGGAACGATGGAGGAAGACGGAGACGGAATATCTACGAGAACAGAGAAGGAAGGTGCACGTCAGCGCGTTCAAACAGTTGAAGACGATCGGGCATGGTGAATTCCTTTTCCTTATCTCAATTTTCCTGCCTATATGTCATGTCACACGTCGTTCTTACGCCGAAGGTGAACCATAGGTGCATTCGGAGTTGTATCACTTGTGAAGGAGAAGTCTACCGGACAGTTGTTTGCGATGAAGCAGGTTCGTGTCATTCGTTTCAACGACAGTCTCCTGGCTAATGACCTTTGTCATTGGATTCGGAAAGCTACGAAAAGTTGACATGCTTCGCAAAGGTCAAGAAGGTCACGTTCGGGCTGAGAGAGAGGTTCTCAAGGCAGCTGCGTCTTACTCCTCAACAAATGCTCCAGAGTGGATCGTGCGTCTACACTACAGCTTTCAGGATCGGGACAATTTGTATCTCGTGCTGGAGTACATGGGCGGAGGCGACTTGCTCAACCTGTTGATCGAGAAGGATGTCTTCGACGAGAACTTTGCGAGGTTTTATATCGCGGAGGTGCGCCTTTGTCCTTATCTTTTTTCTTCTTTTTTCTTTCTTTTTTGGTTCGTGTTTCTTTCGCCCTTCTCTCTAATCAGAGGTAACGCCTGATAGATGATTCTGGCCATTGAATCATGTCACAAGCAAGGTTTCATCCATCGAGATATCAAGCCCGATGTGGGTATTTAAAGTACCTCGTGGGTTAATCTGAAGACAGGCTGATTCGTCTGTCTCTCAACTTTCCCAATAGAACTTCCTATTTGATCCAAAGGGTCATATCAAACTCAGCGACTTTGGTCTCGCGTAATGCCGTCTCCTTATTGCGTATGTCGCGTCCGCTCAGTCCCTCACACTATTTCTCGTGTCCTTGCAGGACTGACTTGCACTGGGCTCACGATACATCCTGTAAGAGAGTCCTCTCAACCTTGCTAGAGTGACGGGGAAAGGTCTCTGAATCAGAGTCCTTAAAGATTACGAACTGCAGCGCAAGGATTTGCTCCGCAAGCATGGTATAGACCTTGCAGATCCCAATGGCATAGCAGATGACAAGAAGACTAAGCGTTTAGACCCGAAGGAGGTGGAGAGGATTATGGGGACTGGCGACGGAGATGGCGGTTTGTTCACCTGGCGTGAAAAGAATAGAAAGAAGGTAAGGGTTGGACCAGCTTCCGGGTTGCTCATACGCAAAATATCTGATAGGCTTGATCCTTTTCAACAGCTTGCATACTCTGTGTGAGTAAGACGACGCCCTTAATATTTATGGCCGCTGACCTCGTATATCGTTTGCAGGTGTGGAACTAACTCTTATAGTAAGTTGACTTGCGAGGTAAATTCCCATCACTGATCATGCACACCATCCTAGTGTCACCGGAGGTTATTCGAGGTACGTCGTTAACTACCTGAACTCGCTCAGGTAGTAAAACCTTTGGTCAATAGGTCACGGATATACTTTCTCCTGCGATTGGTGGAGTCTTGGCGTCATTATGTTCGAATGTCTATATGGGTCAGCCGTTTCCTATTGCGGTTATGCAAGTCGATATTCCTGACGTGCATGTGCTTCAGATACCCGCCTTTTGTCAGCAGCTCGGTGAGTGATTTGCTGAACGGAGATTGATTTGGAAATGCTAAGCCTTCCATTTCCCCAGCGGCATGTTACCCGTCAGAAAATCATAAATTGGAAACAATCCATCAAATTTCCGCCTCGTCCCCGTGTTTCGCACGAGGGTGTCAATCTAATGCAGCAGCTTTTATGTGAACCTGAGGATCGGATTGGGTCTCAAGCCTCAGCGTCTGTCCATAGGCCCAACTCCCTTATCACAACGGCCAGGAGGAGCGGCTTTGTCTACCCGAATGTGAGTGGCGGGAGGAGCGTCGATGGAGCAGAGTATCTCAAGGTGCGATCAACCCTCAATGTCAATGTGTACAACTTCATCGAATGCGATGCTTCTCAAATGCCTAGGCACACCCGTGGTTCCGAGGGGTTGACTTTGCGAGCATCCATAGGCAACAGGCTCCTTTCATGCCAAACCTCAGTAACCCTGAGGATACCAAGCACTTCGACGACGATATCCCAGCGGAGGTAAGCCGAGCAACAATCCAGCCCGCACAAAGAGTCTAGCCCTGACAATATTCGATTGCTCCTACCTGTTTCTAGCCGCTCGCGCCCGCCAATGGAGCCGCTCCAGATGCTACACGCGACCCTATACTGAAGGACAAGGTGCACGGAGATCGCATTCTCAACATGCGCAAGGACCTCGCGTTTGCGGGCTTTACCCATCGGAGTCCTCGCCGATTCGACTACGCTCGTGTGGACACAATCTACCCTGCAGAGGAGGCAAGTCGCGAACGTGGAAGAGATCCCCACCGTCGGTCTGGTACTGTTGGTCGCGGTCGAGCCCTCTCGATGTGATGCATTCGTTCTTCTCGGCGCTTCCCGAATGATACCCTGGCTTGCTTTGCTTTTGGATTTTTGATCATCCCCCCTGGGCGGACATTTCTCCCACTTTCTGTGTAATACCATAACGTATGCATGTAACGACTTAACGATTGGGATGAACTGAACAACAACGAAGTGTAAAAGTGGAAACAAGCACACAATGTCCAGGAAGAAAGCAAGAGGGGAAAGGCATGCGGAGATGCTCCAAATGCAAGGTTCAAGCGGTGCGCTCGTATGAAGTAGTGTGCAGAAGGAAGAACGGAGATCATGACAGGCGAATGACGCCCGATCAAGGGCATGTGGCGATGGTAACATGCTAAAATCAAAGAACCTGTGACGCAGCCAAACCGGGTTAGGCCGTGCAACGAGGAAACCATGCGTCGGAACGTTATCTCTGTCAACGTCGCATGGGCCCCTGATAATACGTGTAATCAGGATCGTGCCCTTCAGTCTTAGCCTGCAGAGCGGGATAACCCGGAAAGTGTGCCACAGGTGTCATTGGAGGAGTACTGCTCAGCGACTGTTGTCGAGGGTCCGACGGTGGCGAGCCCGGCGGTGGACGTCCAGCTTTAGCGTTCTGACGGCGATTTTGAAACCTTAAAACCCAAAACAGAGGCGTAACCGAAGCAGATGTGAGAACATTGAAGGGAAAAGAGTTCAAGATGACACTGAATCATCTTGACGACGACTGTAGGGACGCACCAGATCTGCACCTGCCTGGGCGTCATGTTAAGTTGGCGCCCTAGGTCTGCTCGCTCCTCAGTGCTCGGGAAAGCCGTGCGAGCGTACACCTCGTTCAAAACTCTGAGTTGACTGGGATCCGCGCGTCGTCTCTTAGGTTTGGGTTGTGATGATGTCGACGATGGAGGCATTGAACCCTCTCCAATGGAAGCTCCGTCGTCAAGAGTCCTCATATCGTCCCTGTCGTCCATATAATTGTGAAACTCGTCCGAGCCAGAGAGTGATTGTGACGAATACCGGACCTCCTCGACCGGTGATCTGATCGAAAAATCATGCTGAGAAGGGGTTGGAGGCATCGAGGCGGTATGAAGCGGCATCATAGGGGTGGTGGTCGATTCCTCATAGTTTAAGCCTGGGTATGAACGTTGCGGATGCGAATGTGAATGCATGCCTGTACGGGAAGCGGAAGACGAGTGGAGTATGGTATTTGCGGGGACCTGGGGACTGGGATGGTGTAAGGACGTTTGCCACTCTTCGGGTCTTGCGATAGTATAGTTTGGTGGGGTTGATTGGGCCTGCGATGACTCGAACTGGGACTGGGAGGTGAGTGTGGAAGCAGGATAATTATCATAAGATCCCTGGTGTTGGTGTTGTTGTTGTTGTTGCGTCTGATTGAAGGGAGCGAATGAAGTGTGGTGCTGTGATTGGTGTTGATGCTGTTGATGTTGTTGACCTGACGTAGAGTACCGGCGGCTGGAGATGGGCCGCGTCGATGAGGTAGTGTAGTTTGAAGGGACAGAAGGTGGGACTGAGAAGAAGTCTTGATTGGCATTACCGTTAGGGTAGACTGCCGCGTTTTGAGTCGCAACGTAATCAGCTTCGTATGGTAAGGATAATGCGGTATCACGCCGGGCTGACAACAAATGAAAAAGGTCAGAAAACAATACTAGTCCATTGTTTGCACATAGACGTACTTGAATGGGGCGGTGAACGATTATACGTCTCCTGCGAACTTCCCGATCCTATGCCATTGATGGATGCCCCTCCTTGTTCGAAGGGCGGCAGCGACCTCTGAGGAGCGATGTACGACTCTTGCAAGGCTTGTGTATGCGCGTGCCGGTCATTTGAGTGCCGCCGGGGCAGATGATGCGCCTGCGCTATGGGTTGGGTGTATGAAGTTTCAGACGACCGCCACTGATGGGAAGCCACTTGATAGTTGGGCTGGGAGAGATAGGATGAGGCCTGTGAGCGATCTTCCGCGTGAAATGAATCGCTCGAAATGAAGCCTTGTCGATCAGGAGAGCGATCAAGATCAACGCGCGGAACGGTGTATGGATAACCTCCAGTGTTCATTAGGTTGGAGAGTAGGCTGAATGAGGATTGAGGTGGGAATAGGAGCGAATTTGGGATGGCGAGAGTTTGATACAGGATGGATAGTAAGGAAGAAGGCGGTCACCCTTTTGTAGGTAAAAAAGCGAGGTCCCAAATGCTCAACCTGTCTGCCTTTTGGCCGTGCGAAGCGACGCGGCTGGAGGAGGTGTGGTGCAACGAGTCAGGAAAAGTTCGATCCGGGGCCGCCCAGGGAGGGGCGAGAGGTTTTCAAGAGTCGAGCCGACTAGTTGGGGGGTAAGGGACGGCCGCCATAGAATAGGATCTGGCAAAAGGCGTGCCTCTCGATTTCGAGTCGAGATGCTGAGGCAGTCTTCCGATCAGTCACAAGGACCAATGCGGCGGAAGAAACGAGCGGCTCGCCATTGCGGGGAAGACAGAGGGGCCTGTTTTAAAAAGACTGCCGGTCGTGTAAAGAACCCGCCCGCCTCCAACCGTCTAGTCCTAGCTCTCGACCTGGGTAAGGACGCGGCAACCTTTTCAAGCGCCGTCTTCCACCTCTAAAGGCCAGGATGCATCGGGAAAGCTGGATTTAGAATTCCTGGGTCCCCGACACATGTTCGCTTGGGCAATAAATTTTTTTTGCCATCGTGCGAAGTCGAGGGCCGGCTGACTTTACCCAACCACGACACATGCCTGTGATCAATCTAAAACCGATAACGAACTGCCTGCGGCCTTCGCTGCTCAGTCACTCGGGCTGCTCTTCTCCTAGTGCTCCCGGTGTACAGTTGTTCAACAGTGCTACTTATGCAACAGCCAAGGCCATACCAGGCTCCGGCCGAAACACATGATTGATCGCCGAGCGGCCCACTCTAATCATATCGCAATCGGTATTCAGTCACTCCTTTCGCCCTTGAGACTTACGCCCTTTGTACGAAAAGCTTGAGGTGACTATTTTTTGCCTTCTCAAAATGAGCTCCCCGCCCTTGAATGGACCCTCAGCATGGCCGTAACGTATTCGTATCAAGAATCGGCACCTAAAACTAGGTGTTTGACTATGGGGGTCTGGGGAAAACCATCCTACCGTACTCATTGGATCTCCTTGTACAACGAAGAAAGGCCAGGCTTCGTTAACCTGCTATGTCTAAGTCAACACGTTGTGGATGGGATTCCAGAACCTTGTCTAGTGTCTAAGAGGAGGGACATACATTTACAAAGGACGAGCCCGTGCCTAGATCATATCTGCCTGATGACGGGACGTTTCCGGGGCGGATCAGGCGCCATCTGCCTCATTGCAGCAGTTCACAAGCGCAGTGCGATAACGCTTAAATCGGTGCTACGGCCAGCCCTTGTTTGATTTCAATCGGCGACTTGAATCTTATTCTGGCATGGACGCACAAAACACAGGTCACATGCCGTTTTCGGACTTTCTTTGCGCCGCGTCTCTCCGAGCCGGAAGTCGCTGAGCAGGGTACACGCTCAAGGCGAGACTACATCCGTTTACTCACAGTGAGATCTATTGCTATCGCGAGTAGAACGCCACCAGCAGCTCTCTGTAGGTGCCGAGAGGCTTTTTCAGCGGACTTACAAGGGGCAACATCACCAGGGAACGTATGGTAAGACTGATCTGTCATTCACCGAGGACCTCACTTGACGAATACACGTATGCACGCAACGGAGTCTGGTTTGGAAGCCACCGCTTGTGACACGGTACGGCTGGCTAGCACATGTCTCCAAGACAACCCTACGCTAAAGTCGACCGTAATTAGGCAAACAAACCCTAATACCAACGAGGTACTCGACCACCATTACCTGTTTGTAAATCTGTTCACGCTTTAGATTTACGACCTCGTTGAGGGTTTTGCTTTAGTTTAGGGGGGGCGCTTCAGACGGCCATCGTCGGCGATTTTAGCCCTTCCCAACGACTTGACAAACTTTCTGGATCCCTCCTCTCCGATCGACAGGTAGCATCTCCGCGCCAAGGCAGCTCTAATCTCCATCAAGCAGCAAGCAACACACCCACACCCACAGGCAGTGCGCGGTCAGTTTGGAGCGAAGGTGGAACTTTCGGTTAGGCGGATGCATCTTTAGGGACCCTGCCCGCATTGACTGACTCAGCTCCAGATATTATGGAGCTGCATCGTGCCGCCTTAACTGATGTCCTGTCCTGATTGGTTACTTGGAGCCAAAGATCAGGATGGATCCCTGCTTCCAAGGTCGATCTGCCCACACTGGCGCATTTATCGCGTCTTGCCGGCACAATGCTAGCAGGCATCACATTACCCAAGAAGTAGAATTCATTCGATATTTCAGCCTTGACCAAGAAGCCAAAAGCGTATCCAGGTCTTTGCGACTCTCGTGCTTCAGGGAGTTTTACGACGGGACGGACAACTTCGTTTCAGGCGGCTTTCAACCCGTTCAACCGCGCCGAGACAGCCCTTCACAAGTATGTGTTAGACATCGCCGTGAAGCATCGGACGACCAGTCCTTGATGTCTTGATGTCTTGGCCGGAGCAAGGCAGGCCCTATAGGATACTTGCAGACACTCTTGGGGCCTCTATGGCAGCGTACAATGAAAGGCCGATAGAGTGAGTCTTTCGAAGCGGCGCACCAAGGAATCAAGGAAGGTCAACAAGGATGTTTGGGTAGTTCCAGGGTGCATCTTCAGATTAAAGGAATCGCGCGACATTAAACCGGCCCGCCGAATCAGACATCGGGCTCACACTGCCTGTATCATTACGTTGAAAGAGTTTGAACCCCCTTATCAAGCCTCGATTTGGGATGCTCAACGATAATCGAAGGCATCCCTCTTGGGCTGATTATGACTAGATTCGAGTATGTTAGAAAGGCTGTGTTGGAGGCGTCAGCAGACATCGCCCAGATGATGTGGACTTGATGTCATACTCAGCGCATGCCTTTGTCTCGAGTCACTCCGTCGGATTGTTTTCATCTACATTCCCCCTTGATCGCCTCGGGTCCCTACCGTTTCGGGACAACGATGCCATGGCCCAAGGCTCATTGATTTACAGGCTCGGTAGCTCCGAACGGGTACATTCAGGTACAAAGAACGTGCATAGGATGTGAAACAATCGTCCCGGATTTACAGTTCGCCAAAGTTGTTAAAAGCACAACGAAATATAGCCTAACACAGAATGGTTTGCACGAAGAAAAAGACAACGAACGCAGCTTGTGAAACGCCTCAAACACAAACGAACCCTTATTCCCAAAAGAATCGATCAGTCAACTCAGCCTGTCGATCAAACTGATCTGGACACTTCATGCCAGGCATCCAAGTCACACTTCCTCCTACGGAAGTATGCGAGTGACTACTCCAAGGCCCTGTACCGAGGAATCCACGGAAGATGTTTGATCAAGAGGTGATAAGCGGGAGGTTTCAAACTGGCATCTCCGAGGCGGGGATAAAGGAGTAAAACATGCTGCTCCTCACCTTAGTCTTGCCCTCTCGAAAGAGCAGCTTCATGCCGGCTTTGATAAACTCCGGGTGCGTCATGAACTCAAACTCCACGGTGGCTCGATCGCCAGTGCGCAAGATGCCTTGAGGATTATCCATGGAGATGATGCGAACGGTCTGACGTACAGCCTGTTATGATTTTGTTCCGAACGAAACGTTGGTTAGGCGAGAGCGTAATCATTGTCAGTCCCGATCACGTCAAATTTATGTGTTTATCGCATCACTCAACTTACACCACAATGCAGCATTGCCTGATAATTCCGTTGGAGTGTCGAATTGTGGCTAGGGGAGACCAAAAGTCTATCGGTAAGCCAACACATTGTTTTCTAGGATCTAGGGAAAGAAAAATGCTAAGTCTCACTAGAGGATCAAGACTTGTCCCTCGAAACGACGAACAGCTAGTAGTATCCACAAAAAGTGGGTAAGCGCCACACCTTGTGATAGACATTGCGGCACACCTTTTGGAGGGACCTCCGTCTTCTGGACAATGACCATCCCCTTCCGCACAGCTGCCCTTCGGACACGCTTCAATGCGAAGCTAACGCACTGTCCAGCCTCGGCGCTGTTGACTGGAGCCCTTTTCCGCTGGATAGACTTGACCACACTGCTCTGGAACGCACCAGTTGAATCTGGCCCGAACAGTATAGGGTCACCGGCATGGATCTTGCCGCTGGCAATGAGACCATTCACCACTTTTGTAGGATACGATTACGATTAGATATTCAGTGAGTCCCTCCATGATGGAGAAAGAAGGACAGACCTGTTCCGACATGCGGGACACTCCAGACTTCGGTGATAGCGTACTGTGTACAGAACGAAGAAGCAGGTGGGCATAAAAGGTGAGACCTCATACGTCATCTACAGAGGGTGACGTGACTATTGAGGTGTTAAACAATCTGCTGACCTCAAGTGGCTGATCGACGGGGTACTTCTCTTGGTCCCCCTCGCTCGACGGCACCAAGTTCAATAGCGTCCTGAATAGCTCGAGTCCTTCGCCAGTGACGTTCGATAACATGAAGACAGGACATACGGATCTGGTGGGTAGAAAAGATGGGACGCAGGTAAATCAAAAACGTCGCAAAAGAATATCAGAGATAAGATCTAAGTCCGGAACTTACCGATCTTTTGTGAACGTTTGACTGATCTCAATCGCGGTTTCCAAGTTCTTGACGAAGACAGGCGTCTTGCGGCAGCCTAGGCGAAGATAGAAGAACTCAGTCGGATAGTATGTTATGTCTTCTAGTTTCAATAACACTGCCTACCCGGACTGCGAAGGATCTTCATGACCTGTTTCTTGGTCTCTTCCAATACGTTTGGTGGCGTCATGTCAACCTGAAAGCAGTTCCGACATCAATCACTGAACAGGAACGAGGATCGTGACTGTCAACCTTGGTGATTGCAACGATAACCGGCACACTGAGAGCCAATGCAATGGCAAGGTGTTCTTTCGACATTCCAATCATGCCTATTTTGAAGATAACGCCAAAGATTAGATCAAAAGGTCTTTCCATAGATAAGATTATTAAGGTTGTTGTACCAGCGTTGCCGCCCACCATCAACTGTCGAAGCCTAGGTTCAGACTTCCACGCGTTGTCAAGTAGTCCAGAAACAGGGTTGACGTACCAAAACGCAATCTGGCGCGCCAGATGTCAATCCAAACAAACTCGTCTTGAGGTACCGTTCATGCCCAGCCAAGTCGATAAAACTGACAATCCTGCTTGCCCTAGCAGAAATCTCGTCCCAGCCCATCTTCTCCCTCCGCGCCGTTGCTGGGGCAAACGCAAGCTTGTCGTATCCAGTGTTGGCCTCAGTAGTCCCGACATGGTATGAGGGCAGTATCGGATGACCTTCGGCGGAGAAGCCAAGAATCTCCATCCCGACGCTGGATGTCCTTCCAGTCTCCATCTCGTGCTTATGTCGGAACAATACCCCGCGGGCTTTGCCACGACCATCGTCTATTGATGTGAATAATATTCGGAAGTAAGTTAATCGTAGGTAGATGATGGGATCGGGATGTCACTGACCGAGAGCACCGCGAGTTAGGACGCCGAGTGTGGTGGATTTGCCACTGTCTACGTTACCAACCACTGCGCATCGGACTTCGATAGTCGATTCGACTGAGGTGGCTGGTAGCCGCAGGAGATGGAACGATCGTGGAGGCTGCGTCGACTGGAATAGCGCCGTGTCCTATATTTCCAGGGAGAGGAAAAGAAAGAGCAGAGAAAGTTAACAAGAGAAGAGGGGATCATGAGAACAACTGGAGGGCCTCGGACATCATCGCCGGAAGGAAGAGAGTGGCACTCACGAAGCCACCAATCTCGTCAACGATATCTCGTAGCCGCTGCATCGCTTGCAAGTGCACCTCTGTGGTCAAATATGGCCCTCTCCATCCATCCTCCGCCTTGCCTTGTTCGCCAGCGGGCAATGAGATTGGCACATCCGTTGGCACCCATAATTGCGCGAGGGGTGGATGCCGACCAAGAGGTAAGACAATCTCACCCTTGGCGCGTAATAGAAGGTGAGCGAGGAGATCCCTGGCTTGTGGTAATGCCGGCTCGTCCAGCAGCAGGGTCTAAAGTGATTTTCATTGGTAGTCAAGGGTGCCACAAGGTAAAATTCCGGATCAGCAAGGGGCGTGACGTGTGTGAGTGGCGGAAAAGGGATCTAGGATGTCCGCGCGTACCTGTAGCCTATCATGCTCTTCGTCTGTCGTCGAGTGCGGCTCAGCTTCAAGTTGCGGAGCCTTTGCTTCCTTCTTTATTGAGGCTACTTGATCTCCCTCCGCAGTCAGTTCCTTGCCCTTTCCCTTCGACCCCTGAGGGCTTGTGGGGACAACGATGCTTTTGGCTGGAACGGGTTGATTGTACTGCCGAGATATGGACTCCATCTCGTTCTGGAACGACTTGAGCTTGGAGGTTGAGGAGGACATGGCTATAGTGAGCTACGATGCTAATGCCCGATGGTCGAGCTTATGTATTGATGGGGGGTGGGATCGCGTCAAGGGACTCTTTGGGAGAGTCATGTAGACACAACATTGCTCGGCGAACAACGGTAATAACGTGCCGTGTTCATTATTCTACATGGGCTTGTGAGCGAGCGTCCCAATTTTGATATCTCACAGTGACACTGGAAGATGCTCACCAGCGCTTACCCGACTCTTCTGGGAGAAACAGAATGATTCTTCTCATCATGCTTCCTCTTGGAATCTTCTCATCATCGCAACTCTCCGACCGAGATGGCCAGGCATGGCCTAGGCCTTCCCTTGCTGCGTGCTCATCTTCTGCACTCTCCTATCTGATTGGATTTTTCAGAAAAGCTAATGGGATTCGGGAGTCATGGAGATGATGAGACAGGGAGGGGTGCGTGGGAGGGTGAGTTTTTTTCTTCTTTCGTTGCTGTTTGGTATCTAAATATGTGGACGTGAACGATGACACGTGGCAACTTGATTTGCGCGCCCAACCCCGAGAGTATACCATTTTAGTTTTCTGCCTCTCATTCCGTAGAGCGCTCATCGCCAGCAGCTAACATGGGTTTGTATCCTTTCACAAAGTTTGGTGCCGCTGAAGGACGCTCTCCTGTGCAGATTATTGTTCAGGCGCCTTTGCTTGGACCTTGGAAACTATACACGGCACAAGTCTTCGGCTACATCACTCGGTGCTCATTTAACTTTCACGATCATATGGGGGATACTTCCTACAAACCCTAATGCGATCCTCAAATTCAAGTATCGGGCAGCAACCGGAAAAGAAGCCCACAACAAATGGGTATCGTTACTACTCGAGGGCCTGTTGCTTAGACCCAGGAAGCATGTCAACCCGTTCATGGAATGCAGCAGGCCGAAGCTATATACGGATCACTTGCTATCCGCCAAGAACGCTACGGAAGCTCAAAATCGCCGTACCAATCGTTTGAGGACCAGAGAAGCAAACGCTGTACTCGGGAACCAAGAAGCGTACCATGTATATCCATTCCAATGAGATTCGTTGATGCTGCGTCGCATGACATGCCCCAAGCACGCATCAATCGCATGCACCCAGCCTCTCCCTCAAACGACCCGGCTCTACTTTTGATAGCTCGCTCAGATGCCTGAACGTGATGGAAGTCGACCTCGGACAAATCTCACGTTGATTCCAGAAGGCCGAAATATCATGACCAGCGACCAAAGAAGTCGAACACCACAACTGAGGTATCCATTGCTCCAACCTGACACGATCTCTCATATATATCCAATGATGAAAGGGTACACCATACGTGTTCAAATACACCCTTCGCAACTCGCCAATATCGCTGAGAGCATCAAGCACAACCCTCCAAGTGAGAATTCGCGTCGGGGTCGTCATGGCAGGATCAGTGGAATTCCTGACAACGTCACCAGAATCGACCAACGTCCGTCCGCGCTACCTCCGTTACAAGTTCAACTGCCTCCGAGTCCGCTAAACAAATTGCTACTAAAGCTGCCGAAACGCGTAGTCTCTTCTTTCAATCCTCGACTGAGGCCTCGTTTCGCTACGATTTACCAATCAACGGACTGATCGAGGTTAAGATGGCTTCGCGACTTTGTGAATGGAGCTACAAAGCAAGTCGCCCAAACCTGACCAAGTTGCGCAATCCACCAAATACCATTCGAATTCAAACTAAAGTGCATCCGCTCGTTGCTCAATGGCACAATACTTGCCGAGACACGAGCTCCTATACCAGTCGCCCGTTTGTGCAACCCTGCGGTTGCTCAGCAGGGTGAGGTTCCGACTTGAAAGCGCGAGACACGATTTCTCCGCTGCTGTATACAAATGACCGGGCCTATATGGGTTTCGTTTTGGATTACTGCCCAACCGCGTTGCAAAAAAAAAAGGCCTCCTTTGCCATTGTTTGGCTACCCAGCAACAAAAGAGATAGCTCAACCGGTCGACGTCACACAGGCGACCTATCGGCTTCCACTGAGATGCGCCGTTTCGCCACAGCGGCTCCAGGATAGATGAGGTTCGTCCTCATCGGGAATCGCATAATGCCTCGTCGGCCTAGGGACATTGAAACACAGGTTGACTCCTTGCGTCTCCATCTCAGTGAGATGAGGTTTATATTACCTCACGACCCGTCGATATCGCCGCGGGAAGAATCAAAGTTTCCTGTTCAGATCAAAACAGACACGCATAAATCATCAAACTCCGAAGCCACCCATAAGCGTCGAGTCGGCTACTATACATTCCTCCAATCAGCTATCGAGGACACTCAGTTTCTCCGCGATCGTGCAACGGCAAGGGCCTTGGTATTGTGTCGTGCGGCCCTGTTGGGGTTGCTCAGTCGGTGAAGTCGCGTCGAATCGGAGACTCGGCGTCACGTTCTTCCTGGTCAAGCCACAACTTTCCACGTGGTCTGAGTATCTGAATCAGAAAACACGCGTCAACCTGATGTTGCTATTCAATCGAGGTGGAACGTCGAGGGTTAAAAAGCCTCGGTGCCGGAGATAACCGCCGCGGATGCCGCTTCTTTTGATGACGTCAGCGGCAAATACGGCGACCGATTCGGTGTTCGAATTGCTCGCCGTTCAGTTGCACCCAGTCCAACCCCCAGCCTCATCACACACCACAGCACCGCCATACTTACAACATCATGTCTTGTCGGCATGTGCACTAAAATCAGGTCCTCTGATCTAATCGCAGTCCGTGATATCCAATCCTGACGAACCGCGGTGACTGGTCATTAAAATACGAGGTGCAATCACTGAAACAAGGCACGGCGACTCCAACGAACTTTAAACACGCTCCATTGCTCATCTTGGAGTCCGACCTGCGAGAAGTGAAACACAGCCCCATCTCGGTGCTTCTTTCTCGATTTGCTGTGCTGTCTGAAATGAGGTCCCAAAATTGTCGAGCCTGACAGGTGCGATGAATTGCGGGGCGCCGTCCGCGCAACCTCCTCCAGGCTCTCCGTCTTCCCTCTAATCAACTTCAATTTTTTTTTTGTGGGATGTCGCTACGACTTCAGACCTTTATATTTCATTGCTGACGTCTCACCGGGCTTCGGAGAGGCAATTTTTAAAACTGCGGACACCAAAACCACCCCAAGGCCCCAATCCGCAGATCGTTCCTAACATATGCTCCGTGTGTGATCACGATCTCCCACATCAAGGCGCGGGACCTGACGTCTCCTCGGACTCCGCCTATCGCTGCCGAATTGTATGCGCTGTCGTTTCTTACGATTTGCTAGGGAATCGAAGCTGTGGTGCAAAACTCAGCTCGTGCGCAGGCACACGCCTCGGACACGTAGACTAAATATGGACAATGGCCATAAGCAAGGTCCGCAGTTCTGTCGGCGTTTCGGAGCTTGCAACAGTTCTAGTGTGACTTGAACCCGGGCGTCGTGGCAGTTCATCGATTGATTCCGTGTTTTGAACTTTTGACCTTGTGGTTCAATCATCAATGCAAGTGTATTGCAACAATGAAACTGATTCTTGTTCACCAGACTAGTAAAAAAAAACAACCCATGATATGTGCATGTGGCCAATTCTCTTCTCCTATGTTTGTTTACGTTCATCTCTCAGGGAGTCACGCCACCGTGGCGTTTTTCAGGGTGCCAAGAGAGTCAAGGCCTCATGCCACCTATGTTCGAACCCGCACTTCCCCGGAGTTTTATTACCGAGCGGTAGGGTTCAAGATGAGATGCTCCACCTGGAGGGACTCCTTATTCGGTCACTCAATATCATCACTGACAGAAACCCAAGAGTGGAATCGCAGTCGCAGGTCAAGGGGATGAGTGGAGAATCGCCGGTAGAGGGGTAGCCGTGTGATTTTGAAAGAAGGAGAGCCTTGGAGCGCCTATCTGTCGAGGATCGCTTCCGATCTGCAGCAGCAGAAAGTCTGGAGCTGGTTCAATGTCGTCAAGGGTTGTTTTTTTTAGGAATTGTACGCAAAGGCAAAGGTTGAAGCGCAAGGCCCGTTGTGCAATCAGTGATCTGGGGAGAATCACAAGACATCGGTTGCCGATCGTTGTCGTCAACCGTCGGAGTAGCCAGATTTCGGTTCAAGGGTCCCCCCCTTCATCACTTCCCTCGTCGTTAACCCGGATTTTGTAACGATTCTACTGGAAAGGAACAGCACACAAGGTAGGATGAGAGAGGGTCGGGGTCATTACTTGCTAAGGTGCCACACGAGCTGTTCCGCGTACTCTCTCCCGACTCCTCCTCCGTCGTGTCATCCTCCTCTACTCTTCCGTCATTGAATGCTCGCCTCCCAAACCAGCTGGTGAGTGTTGATTCGAGACCGTTTCTATGTTTGTCAAGTTTCGAGGCTGGGCATCGGGTGCAAGAAGCATTCTCGGGTTTGGAAATCTTGCGTCCGGGAGCGAGAGATTGGCGGATTGTGTCGCGTGTCAACTTTTGGGATAATCAGTGGCTGGCTTGCAGTTTTTGCCCAGATCGTGAGCACTGCCTTCAGGTGCCAGTGCCCAATCACAAGCTGTCGAGTCTTTTCTATTTTATATCCACTTCGGACACAATCATCATCTCTCCGTCATACCCAGGCATATCTTCATCCGTGTGCTGCAGCAGACAGAAGAAGTGGCGGTGCTTCTTTGATCCCTGCTACGCAGTTTCACGGGAATTTGGATATAATAGCCTTTTGCCCAAACGTTTCCCCTCCTCTAAAAAACAACATCCACCGCCTCCGTCCATGACCTGAACTAACCTCTACTACTGCATCTCATCTACTGTACCTTCCGTTATCGTTTATGCTCGCTATACACAGTAATGTACACACGACGCTGACGCTTGACGAACCTATTTGGCCGAAACGCAGAACAATCACCGCTAGTCTCCCCTCCGGCCGGCGAGCCATGTCCGATACTGAGAAACCACCACCAGAACAACCGCCATCCACAAGTCCTTCCATCACAACCACCAAGCCCTCTTTGCCCTCTATACAATCCTTGTTTGGCATCCGACGCGAAGGTGAGCAGCACGCCTCCTATGTTCGCCTAGGCGGATTGCGGAGGGGATCGCCATGGTGGTGATCGACGATCATTTGACCACACTTCTCAATCGTCTCCTTTTCTCACAAGACGATCTCGACTCGCTGCTTCCGCCACCAGATGCGTACCCTCGTTCGAGTGAGGAGTACGGGGGTTACAGCAGCCCGCCGAGTTCAGCGGGCACATCCCATGTCAGGGCCCAGCCACAACCGCCCACGACATCGCCCCGTCCAGCACGACCCCTACGGCCAGCGCCCAGCCCGTTCGTCACCGATGCGCATCCACCATCTTTTGCACGTCCAACCTCCAGTCGCAGACGGACTCCTGAGAGTGGTTCAACAGACCAGCCGTCGCGGGGGCAACTGTTGCGAAGGCCCAGCGACGCCAGTTACCATTCCCCAGAAACCCCTGAGAGCGCGGCCTCGAGTCGAGTAAGCGTGATTTTGTCTCAGTATGAACAACATAACGGAACGCTAAGCTTCTGATGGTGGGTTAATTGTCTTCGGGAGCAGATGGATCCACGGATGGTTTTGCGTCAAATGCATTCCCCGTCCTCCGCGGGCCCTAGTACGTCGTCGTGGACCGCTTCTACACCTGCTCTATCGTCAACATCCACCTCCTTCCAATATTCTGCAGGATTTCAGTCGGCGCGCTCATCGTCGGCCTTGCAGCGGGCGGATAGCTCTAGCTCAAGGAGCGGCAGGCACGGGTTCGAAGATGCGCACGGACCACCCAGAACGCCCAGAGACTCCATGTCATCCATGTCTTCAACAGCTTCGTCTTTTTTCGGAAGACCTTCTGTAGCCCACTACCAGCCTGGCGCATCATCTTCGTCAGAGAGCATAAGCGGACATGGCGCTGACGCGTTGAAACGGAGGCACACGATCGGAGACGATGCACGCATCCAAGGGGGCGCGATTCGCTCTTCACGTTCACGCACATCGCGACCGACTTCCCCATACAACTCTTCAGACCGCAGAAGGGCTTCACCGCATGCGAGCGGGTTCTCTGGCACCTCTGGCGGAGCCGACTCCAATTTCCCCTCGGACCGTACATTGGCACACCTTCCAGGCCTCGCTTCGCAGTCAGAATCACAACTCCCGACACGTTCATATCCAGGTCCTGTGTCTTCCTACCAGGAGCATAGGCCTACCTCCCGTAAACGACCGACGACTTCACCCACGACGTCCATTCAACAAGCGTACCCGCCCTCGTCGTTCCCCCGCCGCTTGTCGGCCTCAACATCAAGTTTATCTGGACCTAGTCATGTTCCTCCATACACGGCAGCTCCATCATCCTACGCTATGGGTGGACCTTCATCCTACGCAGGGTCTGCTTACGGGCCGCCGTCAGGCTCAGCGCCTTATGATCACCGTGGAGGTCCACCACAGGCGTACGAACAAGGTCGACATAGACTTTATAGCGCATCTGAAGTGATCGGTCATTTCCAAGTGCCCTTCACGGAAGAGGTACAGCCTTCGTCGTCGGGTACGGGGACTGGCGGCGAACGACACAAATACGAATGCCCGTTTTGCTATAAAGGGTTCAATCGTCCAAGTAGCCTCAAAGTTCGTGTTTAAAACATGCAGCGCTTCCCCTTCCCCCTGACATTGACGCTCTGCGATGCTTTTATCAGATCCATGTCAACACTCACACTGGAGAGAAACGTGAGTGTTGGGTTGTTTGTGGCAGTGAGGTGTGCAAGCTAACAGGAACCCTTTTCTACTCATGCAGCTTTTGAATGCTCAGTTCCTGGATGCGAACGTCGTTTCAGTGTGATGTCTAACATGCGAAGACATGCGAGGACACACGACCAGGCGCGCTTCATGGGGGATGCGGTGGAGGTAGAGGATGTGGAGGATGATCGAGAGTCGCCGACGATCGAACCTAGAAAGCGGGGCGGGGCTGCTTCATCCCCTACTTCGCCTCATGGACTATCATCTCCAGCCGCTGGGCCCAGCCAGCCAATCGAATCTCCTTCATCGCCTTCACGGCCAGGTCGTGGTGCAGCTAGTACAGGCGTCGGGCGCCTGAGATCCCCAAGGACCACGCGATCCAGGGCAACACGTCGTTCCCTACCTGGTCAGTCTCAAGAACCATCGATGGAGACAATAGGCTTGCTCAGACCGGCCTCTCCAACGCCAACACCCCCACTGGCGTCGCCTCAGTCTCCACACCATCGAGAAGACCTGGTCCAACGACTCATCCTGCCCGTGGCACCATCCCTCAACCTGGCTGCCACTGCCCATCAGCTCTATGAAGAGGCTCAGCAGGCTCACCCGCCAATGGTCCCCCCCGAGATCGTTGCTGGGCCGTCGACCGCTACTCGTACGAGTCCTCGCGGGAAAAGGGCTGTTTCTCCTGATAGCGCGGAGAATCCCAAGGGCCACAAACGATCAAAGTCGAGTCCCGAGCTCGATATTGGCCATCTCAGTCGTCGCGGTGGGAAAGGGAACAAACGAGGCTCTGGCGGCTCCCCCACTTCCAAGAAGAGCTGAAAGGCTTTCATTTCTTGTCTCCCTTTTTTTTTCATCACTCGTTGGTCTGATTACAACCTCATACCCATATTGTTATTCATTTTATAACCAATCCCCACTTCGACACCCTCACTGTCTCTCCCCCCTCTGTAAACGTTTGTCTCGCGTTCGTCCGACGGTGATGCTGCACGCATACACGATTTGATACAGCTCTCCAGTTCGTGGCCTTCGCTTTTGTTTACTCTTTCTTTTTCCACCTTTTTACATGGTCGGCTCATACAGGTAGCAAGTCCACAATTTGGTTCTGGTTTTTCTCATGCTTTCGAACTCCACTTATCCTCATCAGCTCCTACTCGGGCGAGTATTTCTCATACACATTCTCTTGATTGAATCGACGCTCTCCTGACTCTAACTGTACGCGGACGTATGCTACAAACATGGGAAATAAACAAGCACCTTCAGAGGGATCACCGTAAGGTGGCATAGAATGATCGACTTGCAGTCCGTTATCTTATACAGGATGAATACCAGAGCCTCAGGGGGGTTGTACTTTTACTAAAGGGTACGGGACATGCTCGGCTTTCAGCTGACAGGGACCGTACTTAAGATCCTCGATAACGTACTATCCCTCAATAATAGTGACCTGATGTACTTCAGACGTTCCATCAAAGATCGGATCACACATGCACTGGCACTCGACTCTCTGGGTGGTCAATGCATATTTGTAGAGCACATTGATCTAGCACACAATATGTGACAGTTTAAGAGTGCCATGGAATTATTATTATTATTTGAAAGAATAGGCATGAAAGTCCAAACACGCGTTCTCATCAACGCGAAATGAGAGTACACGATCGGAAGTCAGCACATGTATACAGTAACAATCAAGATGAGCTAGCAACATCAATGTCAAAGAAAATGAAAAGAGAAAGGGGGAAGCCAGAAAGAAGAAGAATGTTGTAATAACTTCACGAGCGGTTTCACAGAGGGAAGGGAAGGAACGGATGATCTCCCTGGCGTCATTTCAGCCGTGTGCAGCAGACAAACTGACCATTCTCTGCCACACGGACGTATCACCGTACCGCCCTCTCCAAGAATGGAACACCAGGCCAAGGTACGTCCTTTTACGTTTCACTCAGAATGTACTGACCACGAACTGGTGTAGCATCTTGTGTTTTCAATGCACTGGAGTTGCTCCCTCGTATCTTTGAGCTCACTGATCAAGAAACACAAGCCGCTGGCGTTCTGATATGTCGCTCCGGAAGCCCCACGGCCCTTAGTGAGCCGTATAGATGCATGGAATCACTGGGTCCCCTTATAAAGCCTCCTGTGACCATCGAAATACTCTGCGAAAAGTTCTCACGTGAGCAAAGTCGTCATTGTCGAGTTTGGCAGCTCCATTTATCTGCACCTCCACATATTCCAAGAGGATACGCCCCAAGTTGGGTAATGATGGCTGGGGCTGATTCGATATATGCTCTAGGTATGTCCAGCATCTTCAATGCGCAGACAGAGTTAGAAGCAGAAGGGTGGAACACCCGATAGACGTTAGCCTCTTCACAGACATCGAACTCTCAAGGCGACCAGATGATCCATTACTCCCAATCCTCCTAACACTCGGCTGGACGACCCTCAGCGGTGATACAGCCTCCGCCTTTATCATGTTCATATCGCCAGTTCTCCGAACCGGTGACGCTAAAGTCACATCATCCTTATGCAAAAACTTCTAGCTCAGCTTCAAGATCAACTTTCCCGCAGCTCAACGTTCCGTCTCATCACCGCGTTTTCTGCTTCAAAAATAACAAGCGTCCTGTCTGGCTGCCTCCGATCCATGCCTCTTTTGGAACACCTGACGAAGGATTGTTCTGGCGGTAGTGGGGCCTTCAAATTTGAGGATGGGTGGTTCCAGGCCGCCACCGACCTCGAAGCTGACGCACACCTGCTGATGTTCGCTTCCGTCTTAGACGCGACCCCCCTTCGTCACTTGGCTGCCGTTGGGCTGTCCACGCGGAGGTTAGCAGATCCGCCTGAGATA
>WSTV01000004.1:283183-298793 GCA_019632285.1 Tulasnella sp. 332 | reverse complement strand
GGCCCGTTCTTCTATCGCCGTCGAGAAAATTAGGCTCGATCTCTACTCCGACCGTGATCAGACCCGCCAGGCGATTCCGTTCACCTACCTCTGCCCTCTACTGGCGTGCACGAAGCCTGACCGACTTGACCACCCTATGTGCGTGAATGAGTCCGACGTGATAAACATGGGGGCAGCCTGGAGAAGGATAGAAGTTATGGACCTTGGCGGTGATCCATCTTTTCACGCGATGCGTGAACTCGCATCGGGAGAATCCCTGGCATTGCTAATGGCGTTTGCGAAGGCTTTCCCAAACCTTAAAGGTCTGGATTATACCTCTCCCGCGAACTACCCCCCGAGATCGAAGTTACTATACGGATGCCTTAATGTTTGTGGCATCTTGACGAACTCGAAGTGGGTCTGTCGCCTATGCCCGGAGGCAGGGAGAAGCTGGAGGTAGTGGCGTTCATATTGGCTAAAACATGCCCTCAAGCGTTCCTCTACGCCGAGAGTTCCAATTAGCGAAGGGCGGTGATCAGTGATGAGCAGGGAGATCAATTGCGGTAGAAGTCTTGGTCGAAGATTGACAAGCTGACGAGAATGGTCGGCCAATTCGAACGATCAACCGAGAGGCCCTTCGATCGCCTCACAAAAGCAGGGGTGGAAGAGCTATAGTGAGACATTATCTAAGGCATGTAGAGTGACTATCCATTATTTAACACAGAGCGGCCAGCGGAAAGTACGGATCTATCCTTTCGTTCATGTCGAGAGATCGGCGCTCACTCTTGATCCGCCCGTCCAATTAGGAACAAGCATATTAGAATATTACAGATTCTTCTCGAATGTCTCTTTGCGACTCTCCATTCTCGCCCACTCACTCTGGGAATAAGGAGACTCTCCTGGCGTATCGCCAGATTACTTCTCTCTTCGATTCGATCTTGTTCACTCGTACACGATGTCATTCCAAGCTTCCGCTCTCTCTTTTGCCCAAGCTCGTTATTGAGAGGCTTCCCATACGCAGTGACAAAATCCCTTAACTTGGCGCTAATCCCTACCCTACAGCAACGCCCTGTACTGACCCGCGAGGCTGCGACTGTGCTCTAACGTCGGAGCCTCTTTTTGTATCTTTAGTACGAGTGTGCGAGTGATATCCCTCATATGGTGATTGGCTTGTTCGAGTTTCTGCCCACGTGCAGATGCATGACTCATACCGTCTTCCATGTCCGATACAGAAGTGAACACTAGACGATCCGCTACTACTTACATCGAGTCATCTTCCCTTGAGGCTCTGACTTTTAGTGGTGCACCGATCGAAGACGTGACGGTCTTCCTGCAAAACGTGAAACGGATCGCATTCGCTCAAGGACGGCAGAAGGATGACGTGTGGTTGGTAGAATACGTGGAAACATGCCTCGTCGGCGTGGCCTTGAGGTGGTTCAGCGAGCTCGAGGATGCGGAAGGGGCCCAATCTTGGAGAGCGCTTCGAAAGGCGTGTTTAGAGCGGTTCGGACCTCCCGTCGACACGCGGGCGCCACCGGCAGCAGCCCCCGTCGCAGTGCCACCGCCTTCCCCCGGGGTGCATGGCCGAATGCCGCATGCACAAGGCCTCTCGTCTGTCCCACACCCATCTTTAATCCTCAGGAGTCCACCAGGTTCGAACACTGAGGTGATGAAGGTATGACGAGAGAAACCCCATATTTCTGTTCAAGTATATTCCCGGCTTATTTCGCTTCATTGAGCTCAGACGATCCTTATCGGAGACTCCGGTGAGGTCTTGACAACAGAGCCTTTCTAGAAAGCTCAAGCGATAATCAACACCACGCTTTAGGTGTTGGAAAGTCTTGTCTTCTATCACGTATACTAGGATATGGATGGGCTTCATCAGTGCCACCTACAGACGGTATTCACTACGAAACTTGGACAGGACTGCTGGCAGACAGAAAGTACTATCGTCACTTTGTAAGCTCCTGCAGCTCAGTACCCATCTTACAGCAGATTCTTGAAAGACTGATATGATCATTTGTTTAGTGGGATACGTCAGGCACCGCCCACGTCAAGCCCCTCATCACCAGTTTCATCGAGGACATGACTGGGATTTTTCTCGTTTTTGACGTGACAAACCAAGCGTCCTTGCAGAGTAAGATTCATGAGACAGACGAATCCGAGCCGCAGCAGCCGCTCACGCTATTCGAGAAACTGCAGGCTTGCGCGACTGGTATCAAGTCATTCAACCGCGTATACTCAACCACGCCAGGATCACTCTCATTGGCAATAAACGTGATCTGCGAAATGAGAGGGCGATTGGTCATGTCACTGAGATGCAGTGTCTCGCCGCCTCACAGTATATGAATGCTCGATACTTCGAGACGAGTGCGAAGACGAATGAAGGGGTTCAAGATGTTTGGGGTGGATGGTTGTCGCAGATGCAGCTCTCTAGGTGATAAAGCTGCGACGAGTGGCCTCATTGGACCGACCTGGAGTCGCAATAAGTTGATGTTTCTAGTCAAGTATAGCTTTGGTGGAGGTTGTAATGAGCGTCCCGTTTGGCAACGAACAGTTCAGGCTTTCCCTTCAGGCCATCAAACCAAACAGATTATAATGTCAAATGTACCGTGTATGTAGGTCTGTCCATATTAGTAGATTTGGTGTTGGTGGGAAGGCATGTATGGTAGCTCACACAGTTCTCTCACCAACAACGACGACGAAGGGACTGATGTCCACCCAGGAGAATGCGAAACAGCTGTTAGAAGATCACTTGAAGAGAAGCGTCCCAAGGTACATATTATATAGCAAAGACGAATCTGGTCCTCATCCTCTATTTCTCCATCCCTGGGTCAATCAGCAAAGTATATGGCGAGGCCGCCAGTGACTCCAGCTGGGAGGACAACTTGATCGTGACGAAAGCGCTTGACCTCTCTATCAAAGAGCTGCGCCAGAAGGATGACCAACAATCGATCAAGAGTCTTCCCGCCACCATCCTACTTGATATCTTCTTTATCGTCCTCAAAGCCGATGAAGATTACGCGTATTACGAAACTCTCTACACCCTCTCACAAGTCTCAGCTGGCTGGGCCCTAATCATTCGCCAATCACCGTCCTTCTGGAGGCTCATCAACTTCAATCACTCGGCTCAGATACATGACATTGCGCTCTCTAGATCGAAGGAGTCCCCCATCGACATTATTGACAGCATGAGTGGCGAGCTAGGAAGCAACGATTCGCTGATCACGCGCTTGATCCCGCAAAGTCATCGATGGCGATCCATGAAGTACTGCGGGTCGACTGACCACTGCTGGGTCGACCGTCTCAGCAGTATTCATGCTCCTGCGTTGGAGCATCTAGATATTAACGTCAGCATGCGTCCGAGGATATTAGAGCTATTTCGTGGCGAGGCGCCTTCTCTCAAATACCTCCATCTTTGGGGATGCTCTATCGATTGGAGATCTAACATGCTCTCAGGCCTTAGGACGCTCCAGCTCAATGCAATCGCTCCGGTACCTCCTTCTGTAGAGGAGCTCGTCAACGTCCTTCGTGCATCGCCGACTCTTATCAAGTTGATCCTGTCCCGCTTCGAATGCGCCGCGTCAAGTAGTGATTCCCCCCTCGCGAGACCTGTCGAACTTGTACACCTCATGATGTTCAAACTCTATGATCTTCCTCATCACGCGACCCATAGTCTCCTTCGCGTACTTAGAATTCCTAAATGTACACAGTTCGCACTCAACGTTCGGTCGGAAACACCGCCAGACCTCTTCGACGCCTCGACAAGCCATATTATAGCAGTAGTGAACAACATACTTGCATCGGAGCCTGAGATATCTCTATCATCTCTCCAGATCACAGAGGATACGATCTCTCTACAACGTTGGCGGACGACAACGTATCGGATGGAGCTAGAGGTCACTCTGCATGGGAGCCTGCGTATGGCTCAGATGGCGAGCTTTGTCGGGGTATTCAACTCACCACGAGCCGTCAACTTCGACAATCTCATTATCAACAGCATGTCGCAAGGCATCCCCCTATCGTCCATCCTACCAATCTTTCGCAGTGCCTGTCGCAGCCAGCACCTACATATGATAGGTTGGGAATCGACGGATGAAGCTTTCAAATGTCTCGGGCAGCCGATTACCATCGATGGCACGACACGATGGCCACTTCCCGCGCTCAAGACTATTTCACTCGGCCCGTTTCAGCCCAAGACGCAAGTACTTCTAGATATGGTCAGGCGTCGATATGAAGCGGATTCAGGGTTGGATGGCATGGATGGTGGCGCGCGATCGGTGGAGCGGCCAGTTGCATTGGAAAAATTGGCCATCAGTGCCCCATTCAAAAATACCGACGCTGCAGAGGTTTCTCGGTTGAAGAGCATGCTGGGTGAGGGGGTGCTTGAATGGGATGCTTCTGCGGAATGATAGCGATCATCAAGATGGGGATTGTCATGAGAAGACTGAGGTATCCGGACAATCGAGAATGTTTGGGTGTGGTCGAGTTCAATAAACCATATCTTCCAAGGACGAGATCAACGGCTTATCAATGCGTGACCAAGTTATGTCAAATACATGCCCGCTACTATGCAGGCTCGTAGAAAGGTCGCCGGATCAAGTCTCAGAGCTCCTATAGACGCGGGAATAAAGTAGAGATGCGTAAGCGGGGCGAAGGCGATTTGCTGAGTAGAATAGACAACTTAGAGGTTAAAGGAGGTACCAACATGAGCCGATAGTAAGAACACTTACCTCAAAAGTGGCCGTTTATAGTGCTTGCAATGAGGTTGCCTTTCTCTCCCCAGGATGATTGTCATTCATTCGGTTCTCAATAATCTTGGAAAATGTTCCAGTCTGGACCTTTTGTAAATGCAAAAGTACTCTCCGATGATTTCTGAGCAAATATTGCAACATCGAGATCTGTTCCTTATGAGCTGCATGTCCTATCATCCCTCCCGTAGCATGGTTCGTCAAATTTAAACCCCATCAGGCAGTCGGAGCATTGGCTGCGTTGCCAAATATGTTCTCAATCAACTGTGTCTACAACCGCTTCCAATCCTGACTGACCACATTTCTGCTCCGCCCACACACCTATCCATCAGTCTCGTTTAGCCGCACAAAAGTCATCAATCCACCTTTTTCAATCCACCTTTTCTTCTTCTCCAGTCCAAACTGGCTTTCTTTTCTAAACATCCCTCGGCTTCGACCGTCTCGAAGAGTACTACCCCGCCCTCGGCATTCGGACGAGGACTAAGGCCAACCGATGGAGCGGGAGACAGCGTGATGACTGCTACGGAAAAGGCGTTGAAGAGAAACTCTCGGGTAGACATGGACTTTGAGCAGGCTCTGAGGATGGGCGGGACAGTAATCCTCGAGGAAGGCAGACGCTTGGACACGTTGGGCGTGTCGAGCCCACCAAGCAAAACCAGCCTCCTCAGCGTCACCAGCACCAGCACCACACCACCGTTTGGCAGACCTCACTCGAAGGGCAGAGCGTTCACGCAACCAGCTACTCCGACCGTCGTACCGCCTACACCGGCAGATCCTACCAGGCCCGGAGCCCGACGGAAGCAAAGCGCGCCTGTCACGTCTCAGGATTCCTCGAACGCGCCGACTTTACAACCACTCTCCTTCGATGAAAAGGATCCAGACGAGAAGAGGAGTATACGAAGGAGTGGCGCCACAGCCTCGACTCCAGATCTGGCGGCCTTGGTACGCAACACCACGGACCGTCCCGCTACAGCTGATTCCATGGCAAGTGCCTATAACGTACACAAGGACATCCGTTCGACACCTGGCCCATCACTCCTGCCACCGGAACCATTACAAGGTCGGCCGCAAACACGGAGGCGGTCTTCTACGTCGTCATCCTACTCTATTGTATCGTCGCTTGGTCTGCCTGAAGAGAAGACGCCCGCTTCCGCGTCAGGACAGAAGGCCACGAAAGCCGAGAAAGTGTTAGGCCTCGCAGGTCGTCCGCTCGGGAGCGACGTAACTCCTGATCCCGATAGGGTAAGCCACATATTGGTGGTCTTGGACGCGTAACATTGACAAAAATCTGTATAGCCTCCAGCGAAGATGTCGATACGAAACAAAACCAGTGCCCTATGGGGGAAGATGACAGGCACTACTCGTACGGTAAGCTGGATATCCACAGGATCAAAACCAAAGCCTCAATGCCTGCTCCGTTCATAGCGCTCGAATTCAAAGACGGGCCCCAGCACACCGATAACACCGACGAGTTCAACCGGGGCATTTTCTTTTGTTCCTTCACGGACTTCGGATGGTCCTTCACCCAGCTTCTCTTTATCGCCACCTCCTGTTCCTTCATCATACCGACCAGTGGTAGACGAAGATCTGTACATCTCCCCACTCGAAAAGGTACCGAAAAGACAGGCAGGAGTGGCCTTAAAGCCATTGCCTCCAATATACAATGCGGTTTTTGATAAACTGCCCGAGAAAACGTTGGGACGGTTGCCATTAACGCCAAGGAAAACCAGTGGCAGCAATGGGAGACGGCGGAGTATGAGCGTCGATGGCATGGATCTTATGCAAGTGTTAGCCATGGGTCCTGGAAGTGGGGGTGCCGCATCCGGTCGGATGTCGATAGACCAGAGCAAGCAGAAGGATCAACCTCCTCTACCCACTGAAGCAGCGCCGCCGACAACCACAAAACCGGATCCGACCTTGTTTGGAGACTGGAAAATTGGCTCGGCTGGCGACCTCAGCGATTTTCGAGGTGCCTTTGTGGGTCTGACGGCCAGTTCCAGTGGCCTAGTACCCCCAGACTCTCCCTCTAAACAGGAAGGGAAGCTGGCTGGCCGACCAAGGGCCCTCTCTGATCCGCGAGAGCAAACGCTCACCTTAAAATTACCGCACCAGCCAGCGTCGACCCCCTCAACACCTCCGTTCCTCAATGTCGACCGTCTCGCGCCATGGGGATTGGAAGAAAACAAAGGTGTACAAAAAGTAGACAATGGCGAGGACGTTGCCCAATCAGGTATAATGGATAAACGCTCCTCCGTAAGTTCGTCAGTGGAGACTCATCAACCTCCGGGCGGATGGAGTGAGAAGTTTGCTATGCGTATGTCATCAGGTACGTTATCGTCTACATTAGGTCTTTAATCCTGCCCGGCTGAATCCAACTTTGTTCTGGTGACGTCCAATCAGAAACGGCACACCCTGGCTCCAAGCCGCAGTCGATTTCGAGCTCTGATCTATCTATTCAACTTGAACACGCGCCAGTGCCCAACTCAGAGGACTCGCGAACAGACAATCCGGTACAGCTGTCTATTGACAGCCCAACCCCGCAGCGAACAATTCCTCCTACTAATACCACCAAAATCTCGCTACTGGACTCGCCTCGCGTCAAATCTAATACTTATCCGTCGGCCTCCTCATCTTCGCTTGAAGTCTCTGTTTCGGACTTCACCAACACGACCTCGAATACAGCAGCGACGTCACCGATGCGTGCTGTACAGACAATGCCGGCTACAGAAGGTGGGAAGGCGTTGGCAGAGAGGTGCTGGCGAGAGGATGAGTCCTTCTTACCGAAGGAGAAGATAGCTGAATGGCTTGGTGGAGTGTGAGTGCATCAACGATATCGATCGACTTTCTTAAACAGAGTACTCATGAAGTGTTATTTCATGACAGTGGATCGCTCAACAAGGCCGCGCTGGCGGAATACATCAACCACTTCGACTTCAAGGGTTATCGGCTAGATAATGCTTTCCGGTTGGTTTTGTATTCTTCTGATTATGCAGAGGCTGATGATTATTGACGTTGCAGACTTCTGTGTGGCAAGCTCTACCTGAAAGCCGAGACACAACAGGTCGACAGGATTCTGGACGAGTTCAGCCATCGTTATTGGGAATGCAATCCAACAAGCCCATTTGGCAGCCAAGGCGAGTTGACCCTTCCTTATACCCAATGGAGTTCCATGTTGTCTGACATGTTACACCAGGCGTTGTTCATGCCGTCTCGTATTCACTTCTTCTTCTGAATACGGATCTCCATATCGCCGACCTTTCATCTCACATGTCCCGTGCTCAGTTCATCCGTAATACGCTCTTCGCCATCAACGACCAGGTTCGCCCACAAGCTTCCGCTGTAACATCCTCATCAACATCACAGCCTTCACCGAACTCGTACGCCAGAGCATCTACTCCGGACCTCCCATCGCACATGGACGGAACTCCGCGGCGCTCAGGAGAATCGAGTGACAGAACATCAAGTACGCTTCGAAAGGGCCGGACGAATCGCAGTGGGAGCGTGAACAGTTGGAAAAGCGGGGAGAAAGAAGGACTAGGGGGCATATTTAGTAACGCGTCAACCCCTACGTTACTATCGTCCCCTGTTGGAACGCACGCACCCCAATCCCCTGCTACCCAAGATAGGCAGATTGCACCAAAACTCTCTGCCAGCTCTTTTGTGTACAGCCGTAACTGGGAGCACGAGATGGAGAATCTCTTAAAGGTTCGTCCTTGGTTGGTTGAGCTTGTCAACATATCTAATGACACATGTTTTCTTCCAGGATATGTATAATGCCATCAAAGCGCAGCAAATCCTGCAACCGATCATGTCCCTGGAGCGTCCGTCTATGTCGTCGCTTACGCCTGCAAGTACCCTCGTCAGTCGGAGTCGAAGCCAACGGAGCTATGGCGGTACCGCTGCTCTCAAAAGAGGTAGTATTCGAGGTATTCAAACGCTTCTTGGATCGCAAAGTCCGTATAGTAGCAACAGCAGTAGCACCGACGGCCGCCTCAGTCCGTCTCCAAGTTTTGCAACCTCTATCGGAGAGGTAGATACCTGATTCATATTCTCGTACTGAAGTAGTACTAACTCGCCGGGTTGGCATCGTAGGCGGTCTCGACCTCTGCTTCATCACTCTTCGCGCCTACCCTTGGATTTGCTTCCAACCTATCACACGCGATAATCAAAGAAGCACACGAAGACGATGATCAAAGCATGGACAGTGTTGCAACGGACGACACGAGTGTCAGTATGACCGAAGAGGAATTGGCTCTCACCGGTGCCCCTTGGGCGAAGGAAGGCATGCTATGTCGCAAGCAATATTGGGAATCTACGGGGAAACGAGCTAAGAACAAGAATTGGACAGACTTGTTTGTCGTCATTCAGAAGGGAGAGCTGAGCATGTTCACGTTTGGCGAAGGTGGCACCAGCGGCAGAGGGGGTGGGGGTGTTGGTGGCGGCAACTGGCTCGTGAGTTTGGAATGTCCAACCAACCGTGTCGTCTTGTCGGCTCTAAATTATTATTTCTGCTGTCACTCCTCAGGCCAACGCGCAGTCTATGGGAACCGTCATGCTAGCCCACTCTTTGGCGCATGGTCTTCCGCCCCCTGGCTATAATCGTTCTCGACCGCATTGCTTCGTTTTGACACTCTCCACAGATGCCGTCTACTTCTTCCAGGCGGGAACTGAGGACTTAGTGAATGAATGGGTATCAACATGCAACTACTGGGCCGCGCGACTATCCAAGGAGCCGCTCTCGGGAGGAGTATCGAATATGGAGTACGGTTGGAACAGAGCTGGACAGAACCTGGGCAACGTCAATACAGTGCGTTCAGGCGCGAATGACTCTACCGATAATTTTGACACGGTCAGCGTCCGGAGCGTGCGCAGCAGGCTGAGCAAGAAATCTTGGGGAGATGGGCTTGGGTCTGGTCGGACGCAGCATTCGCCATTCGCAATGGAGAAGATACACATTAACGACTGGAAACCGCCTATGACACCCACGGTCGCCAGCACCCATGACGAAGAGGCCCAAATGGAAGCCCTGCAGAAGCGAGTGAAGGTCCTAAAAGCTGAGATGAGCACTCACGACCAGCTGCAGCTTCCCATGCAAGGCCTGGTACGCGAGCCAGCCCTCTACCCAAACACATTCATGCTTTATATCACTAACTGATCTGGATTGCGCTGGATAGTATTCACCCAAGTCGGCGAACTACAGCAAGGCACAGGCAAATTGGGAGGCCAAATCCAAGTGGCTACTAGCGGAGATCTTCAAATATGACACTTACGTCGACTCCTTACGCGCTGCCATGTCCCTTCGGATGAAAAAACGAGGGGAGAAGGTGCTCGAAAAGACGTTGGTAGTAACTCCTGAAGCGTTTTCTGGGGCCTCTGCTGGTCGAGCTCGCGGTAAAAAGGGACTCCGAGAGCAGACGATCCCGGAGAGTGAGGAGCCCACCACTCCTGGCGCCGGCATGACCACATTTGGGCATAGGAGAGAGATCGCGGGTGTCAGTGACACAGACGATGACTAACATTGAGATTGAGCAGCCGGCAGGGACGGTGGGTTCTTTTTATGTATTGCTATGTGTACTCGCTTTTCTTTACTGTTGGGTTCGTTTTGATGTCTTACGTTATGACCCCGGTCCGTTTGTCCTCGTGCGCTCATATAATTCTACTAGCCAGCACACTAAATCATGTCTTGCGTCATATGCGAACTTCTTGGGCCTCGGCTCTGGCTTCCCATTCCTTCATGGTCAAGGCGATAGATAAGTAAAGATCGTTGACGACAAGTGAAAGAGATAAATCTGACCTTCTTTGAAGGTTGACTGAGGGCCTCCGGTCGGAAGGGCCATTCTCCGAACTTCCGAATGAGTTCGTCCCAATCTCCGACTGACATATCCTGAATTTTCTTCCTGACGTCAAAGGAGACAGATTTGAGGAGGACAGTAGCCCCAGGAGCCAAGTGTCTGCGCGAGGTGAATGAAACATGAGACCAGATGTGAGAAAAGAATGCATATCATCTACACTGAATCGTGGAAAGAAAATGCGACCGACCGTACCGCCCTCTCTAAAGGTTGGCCTCTCGTCGTGAACAACTGTCGAAGCACAAAGTCCCAATGCTCGATGTTCTCGAGGGTGATTAATGGCTGGGCCCGTGGAGTGATCTCGACGGAGACATAGGGGTTCCCGGCTAATCGGGTGCGCTTCTTCTCCGCGATGGCTCGCGAGTGAGGGAAAAAGTGATGGTCGTACGGGTTAAGCTCCGTCAAAGGCAGGCTTGCCTTGAGGTCGCAGCCGGCTTGAGCGATGACAGAGAGCTTGCATCGCTCCAATTTGTACAGTGCGTCCTGGGAGTACACTCTCTGAGAAAGGGTCCCAACAACTGGTGTGAGTGCCATGGGTTTTTTTTTTTTCGAAATAGGAGCAGTATATTCTTTAGAGGTACGCACACGCCAGGTGCGCTCAGCCATGAGCAGATGTATGGGGAAGCGACCGTATTGCCACATCCAAGCGCGGTCCGCGACGTGCCGTAGGATCTGAGACAGCCATTGCTCAGCGAGAACATGCATCGGGAGATGTCCAACCATCCGGAGCGTAGGATGGACTGAACAAAAAGAGGGATCAACAAAGTTGTTTCGGTAATGTAATCCCTATAGGGAGAGTGAACACCACCACCTTCATTGAACCCCACGTGGGCAAGGTCGTCTAAATGGCCTTGTTGTTGCAAGTCTTGATAGACCTCCCAGTAGTAGGCGGACTCCTTCATTAAGACTACTCTGTCATCCGCTTCAGCAAGGGCCTGTGCGGGAAAAGCCATGCTTTGAGTCCGCGGGGGGCGTAGAAACGATGAGCATCATCTGCAACGTACGAGAATCTCCGGATGAAAACACTCAGAGTACTCTAAAAGTATAAGCTTATTCAAAACGGTCCGTGGGTATGTCAAAAGGGCCTTTGATATCACTCCAGGACCTATAGAGCGCGTTTAAAATCTGCGGGAGAGATAATGTTGACATCAAGTGTTGGTGATAAACGCACCAGGGTAGATTTCGATCACTGTCTTCGGCTCGCCGCCATCGTCAAGGCCATACGTATCGACGACCTTCCTCGCTGTAGCATCATTGTATATCCAAGCCCTTTCTGTCGTCCCCAACGCTTGTTTCACTGGATACGCCTGTTCCCATTGTCCGAGAGGTTTTTGAGGAGGAAGACGTTTATTGGTGGCGCCGGAGATGAGGTTTCGGTCCGCAAGCGAGCTATTATTTCTACGGATGTTGAAACAAGTTCTGGAGACGTTGAGGACCCCTGAATATCTCAGCCGAGGGAACTGGGAGCTGATGTGACGGAGATGTCGCGGTTGAAGCATGTCCAGGACTAAAACATAGACCAACCGTGACACTTATCCAAATGTTCGTGCCTGCCACTTTTCAGAGTGTATCATCCAAAGGTTGGCCCATTTTTAGTCTCAACCAATCAATCGATAGATTCCTGCTCAAAGCCCATCTTGCTTTAAGGGAGAGCATGGCGATCCCGGAACTGATACGGGCTCGGAGTTTAGGAATGTAGCGCTTTTTAGACTCCGCCGACACTGAATGGATGCCGCCGTTGGCTCCGCCGTTACTACTGCTAGGGTAGCTTGTGGCGTACGTAATATTGGGAACCCCTCACCATGCGGTCCCCAGACAGCTGACTTTAACCGTTTAGGAACCCACATAAGCAGAAAAAGGGTTAAACGCCATGATCCACGGTGGTAAACAAAGAGCTCGATTGTCATCCTGACATCTTATCCAGGCTGGCTTTCTCTCCTTTCAAGCAAAGCGTGTGGAAAGCAAGTGGAGATGAGCTGTTTACGGTCCTGCGCAGAGAGCGTCCCCGTGGCCGTGGTAGCTCGTCTATCCATTTCCATATATAGCAGGAATTTTTCACATGTCTGACAGGAGAAGCCTGATTGGCTACCCGCCATGGCTTGGCTTCTCTTTGGCGGCATCAGTTCCAAAGCGCCAGCATCGATTTTGGCCACCGCATGGGATCCATCTCTCGGCTAACAATACACCCCAAGTGGACTGGATGAAGCACAAGTGTCATGCTATCCCAAGGGTGCTATAACAACACTTTTGTTTTGCGCAGCCTAGGCTATTGTGAACAGATTAGAAATATTTCAAGCGCAGAGGCAGGACATGCCGAGAGATCCTTCACAACGCTGTCATCTCACATCTTCTTGGCACCTATGAGCGCCTGAAAACGGCACGGAAACAGTAAAATGTTTTGCAGTGTTCACAAGTCACGATCCTTATGTCGCTGCTGACATGGTGGGCTCCTATCCCGAACGGCAATAATCAACGCCTTCAACCTAATATGGGCTCTGGAAAGTCGTCTTCTGTGACATATCTTGATGTGATTGAGGTACAGCTCCTATCCTGCATCATTCCCTGATCAGCAAAAGTAGGCAGGGCCCGAGAGCTAATTTAGGATGCAGGCTGGTGGCTTGCGCAACTAGCCTCGTTGGTGACCTCGGGGATCACCTGGACTGGAACCTAGTGTGAATGCCGTCTGAACGGCCAGCTCCCGTCTACTTAAAGGAAATATTGAGATGGATGAACAAAGCAAGTGATCCACTTCAATCCCCCCTCCCCCATCTTTTCCGCTTCTTTCATCCACCCATTCCTTCTGCTGCCCCGATCTTACGCGTTGTTATCCAACTATGATCGGCTACATCATCATCAATGTCCTGCTTACGGGTCTCGCTATCTCGGCCGCAGCCATCGATCTGGAGATTCGCAGCTCCCGAACGTCATGCCTAACTGGAACTGGTGTCACCGTTCAAAGTCCGGGACAAGCTGGTTTCGCGACAGCTTCTCTCTCCTTAAACAGAAGGTTTCAATTCGTTCCGGCTGCGATTACATACCCGTACGTCACACGCCCTCAGGATTCGTCCTTCACCAAGACAGTCTCATGCACCTCGCACAGACGCAACATTCCCTACCCCTGGAACACCACCTTTGCTTATCGGACATATACCTTCTTCCTCATTATTGCATATTATACACACCTTTTACTTTCTGGACATTTTCTGTTTACGGATTCTCTTGTTTCTCACACCTTGGTATTCCTCCATCGTGCGGAGTTGGTACCACTCATCAGAACGACCGCGGCCATAGCTCTTCACCATGAAATCAATATTATGTTTCCAATTCCCTTGCTGAGCCGGCTCCCTCGAACAGGCAAATCACAGCTATTAGGGAAAGATGTGTTTTGTGTGTCCCGTTGACCAACAATGACTTGCATCATGCGGCTGGTTCAGGGAGTTGTTTGTTAGAAGACTTGGTCCCTAAAGCAGGAAGCCTGGCTTTCTCAATCGCGTCGTCGCAGCCGAGGTCGCCTGTGAAAGCTTCGAGCTCAGAGTACTAGCCCATATCTGCTATACCATTGCCGCCGATGTAGAATTCACCTCGAGACTGAAAGCATAAACAGCAATGCTGTCCCAAGGAGCTATATGCCTTCCACGTGTTGCTAACGCCTGGCTCTGCACAGCCTATCGCTATTGTTAGCAGCAGCAGAGCATGCCGAGAGATCTTACGCAATGCTGTCGCCTTGCAATTTCTCGACGTCATTGAGTTCAGGTCTCCATGGAAGTAAAAAGGTGCAGAAAGAGGGGTGTATTTCGTAACGTTCCCAAGCCACAAATCCTCATGGTTCGGGACCATCCTAACATGGTGGATTGACGGGGACTCTCTTCCCGAACAGTAATCAAAGTCTCCATACCATATATTTGGTGCAACCAAATTGGATGGTCCCACCCTCTGCGGGCAAAGGTAGGGAAGCCAAGACCCGTGCGCCAATTTATTCAAGAAGCAGGCAGGGTCAAACGGTGACTTACGGACAAGAAGCCCAGCATTGGGACCACCTACCTGGGGTCGGGCTTTCAATTTCCTGTGGAGCTTCTATGTTGCTGTATGAAACCAAACTTTTAGCGCAGGTCGGAGGTGTCAGCGTAAAAGGTCCGCCGCTGCGTGTAGTGCGAAGGAGCCTGCGACGGAACAAACGGATATAAGGGGTTCGGAACGAGCCCAGTGTGTCGACTCAGAGCGGGATATACTGGTGTTGACTTGTCATACCTTTGTCGCCCATGCAGGATCCACCTCTCGCCTAACACCGACTTGAGAATAAAAATATAATCACAATGCGCTAACGCTTGGCGCTGCACAGCCTTTGGCTATTGTAAGCAGGGTGGGCTATTTCAGGTGCAGAGGCAGAGCATGCCAAGAGATCCTGTGCAACGCTGCTGTCTCAAGTTTTCTTGGGGCCCTCGAGTGTAGGTCCAACCGTAGGTCACAAGTGCGAAAATAGTAGTGTGTCGCACAAGACACGATCCTCATGTCTCCAGGCACCCTGCTAACATGATGAATTGAAAGGGGCTTCAGTAATCAAAGGCTTCAACCCAACATTGGTTTCGGGCTGTTCTCCTCTGCTACGTATATGTTGATGCAGTTGCGACCGAAGGGACAACTCCCATCCAGTGGCGTCGATTGGTAAACGAAGCAGGGATGGCTAATTGAGGTAAATATTCAGGGTCAAGCGGTGACTTGTGGAAGAGAAGCCGAGCCTCGAGGATCACCTGAACTGAATTACGGCGGTGCGGACGCTTCTACACCGCCTGTTCCCGTCTCTTAAAGAAACATCTGGTTCGATGAACACAGCAAGTCGTCGACTTCACCTTCCTCCTCCCCCCCCTCGTCTCCTCCGTCAACTCCCTCTTCCCTTCTGCTGTTACTACCTTACGCATTGACATCCAACTATGATCGGTTCCGTCATCCTCAACGTTCTCCTCGCCGGTCTGACCGTCTCAGCCGCGGCCATCGATCTGCAGGCTCGTAGCGCTCTGACCTCTTGTTTGACCA
>WSTV01000004.1:235864-277988 GCA_019632285.1 Tulasnella sp. 332 | reverse complement strand
ATGTTCTCCACCCACCCACAGCGGTTGCCTTTTAGATATCTCCCACATGATCGAGCCACGCAGTCCCGATCACAGAGAGGATTTTGTCCGTGAAGGAGATGTCTAGTCTAACATTGACATGCTGGTCGATGTGGTGTCATATCGACTTGAGTGTCGCCTGCGCCTGTTGACCTCTATCTTCGATAGACGCATCTTCTGAAGGCTTGAAGTGGGAAGATGATCTTTGCTGCAGCATCTGCGTACGCCAGCTTCCGAGGGGTAGCCTCATCGAACATCGCGCTTTATATCGTGTCCTGGGCCTTCAGATTTAGTCATGCACTGGTCATTTCCCGATGCTGACTTGGTTCGTTCCGTTCGTTAGGTGGCATGGGCTGTGGGAGAAACAACGACAAAACACCCTGGAGCTGATTAAGAAAGCCTAGGTCGGTCTATAACGTACTGTTCTGCAGGGGTAGGGACGCTCGCGTGCCCATACAAGATGCCACCATACTCTGTATACGTACAAGAGCCATACATGTCTTTACACCGAGAAGCGACTATGAGGTTGGTCTGCTCAAGAGCGTGAACGCGCTTACATGAGCGGAATCCTGCGCTTGCTGCCGTCGCATTCATCAAAATATTGGAGACTGCGATAGCCATATTCTTCGAAAGGTCTTCGATGGAGAGGATGCAGGATGCAACGGTAGGCGAGATAGACAGCCTACTGGTATTACTGGTACGTTCTTGTTGTTTGACAGCAGTACGCAGATCCTCAATCTTGGCCCGTAGAAGGTTCTAGCTCTGAGGGGATGGCCATTTTGGGAGGCTCCAGGATATTGACGACCGCAACCAGAAACTAGCTGCGAGAGAGTTGTAAGACGACTTCATCAAATTCTCGATGAAATAAAGGCGTTCCGTTGGAGATCCTAATGCTGGGTGAGCTTGCCCAGTGCTATCCAAGATTTGGAATATAGATGTTTACTAAAGATCTTGAATCGCTCGAGCAAAGTACGCTAGCTCGCTTCGAAACCATGTGCAAAGACTGTCAGTAATCACAGTCAAGAGCAGGGATGGAAAGATGCTCAACAGCCACACATTCTCCTCTACTTCCTGGAAGCGAGCGTCTACAAGCGAGACCATAGATCTAAGTTGGTCGTGACGACTTCCGGGATAACTTTCAGCACTTCATATTGGAGGTCGCCTGGCGAATAAATGGCTGCATGACGTACTTGTGACCAGTATATGTCCATGCGAGCCTAACAGAATTGGTAGTCGACAGTGGTGCGAATGCTGATAGTCACAGGAGCCTGTTTTAGGCCAGGCTCTGAGGATGTAGCGTCAGCCGGCAGCAGTTCGTATACCGCTTTCAGGAGCGCCTTGAGCTGTGGGGTGAAATTGAGAGATATAACGTGTGAGCGAAGGCTGTGAAGTGCTGACCAGATGAAGTTGAGCTCCGATAATCAAGTATCCTGTACCAGATTCCAAATCCTCCTCCCCTCGATGTATTCCATCCGCGCTAGTTCTTGCGCGACCATACACTCCCAGGCTTCCTGTAATCTGTACCCTGAAGCGCAAACATCGGATAGATTGCAACCTGTGATAGTGGATAGCCATGACCACCCGACTGAGCTCAAAGCGAAGAAATTCCTGAGGCCGAAAGAGCACCCGAACACTGAGAAGATCTGGGACTGGATAATTTTGGATCAATGGGGTACCCTGAGGCCATGTATGAAGCACTACGTGCAATTGGACGGTCCAGACGTTAAATCTTCCATATCCATGCACCCGAGCGCGACATGAAACGCTCCTTCCGGGTGATCATCAACGCCGCCAATTGTTCGAAGGGGTTCATACTAGATGTCTATGTCATCAGAGTGGGATTCCCGGATGGATGGATATGCATTCCTCAGAAGTGTCTGACGCGCCTCAAGGCTTTTCTATTGATCAACGTCAGATCAACTCGACCTGTCCCACTTCTTGCCAAATTTTCAGGATCGCAGCCTCGTTCCCCTTGTACAGCTCGTTAAGGGACTCACAATACAAAACAACTCATCGCTCTGATTAGCCGTTGGCCTGCTAATATCCTCAGGTGTCATCGTGACTGGTGCAATGGCTCCATTGTTGTCTGCACGCCGAGAGAGATGCTTGAGATCAGGCCCTCCATCTTTGAGAAGAACGTTTTAAATTCTGTCTCTGGAGCCGTGGCATGGGTTTTCCGAGTAAAGCGGTAGCAATCAAAGCGTCTTTCTCGAATTGTACGTTCGCGTACTCGTTGTAGAGGTTAGCCTTCCAGAATGCTGAGGCAAGCTCGTCCTGGGGTGACAAAGTCGCGGCCTGGCGGACGAAGGATTGCATCGCTGGAGAGATGGTCTTGAAGCAGTCCCCAAGGGAATGTTGAAGTCCCGATTTTTGGTTCCCACACTGTACCATAAAGAGTTTCGTTGTACGTACAACAAGATGCAGAGTCATTTCGCTCTGTCACCCAGATTAGAAAGTCGTCTCTCCCAGGCTGGAGGCATGGTGGGAGACTGGTAGATTTTGCGACATATCTGGCTCAAGAAGCCATCTGATCAACCAGGGATCGAGGCGCAAATGGCAAGCATATCACAAATTTCATATACGCAGCATGGAGTCGTTGATGCTGGCATCAAGAAGAAACGTTGTGTCATGAACATATCGTTGAGCGTCGATCCCGCCACGAGGCAGACCGCCTTGCCACGAGGCAAGAAATTTTTAAATTTAAATTTAAAAAAAAATGATGCCACTCACACCCAAGCTAGCGAGCCGAACTGCGCATGAGTCACCGCTCACCAAGGGTTGGACCGCTACGTCAATGCTCTTTCGGGGTTACACTGAATCCTCGGGAGCCAACAAACACGTTCGTAAGGCCTGATACAACGTCACATACTCGCCGCTGTCCTTGGAGCCGGAGCTCTTTAGGGCTGTGCTGGTAGGCATTGCTTGTGCTGGGAAACATGTTCGAGCCACGGTGGAGGGCTTCACCACCATGCAACAGAGGACCCATTGTTCACCTTCAGGCAACGCAAGTGAGTCTTCCGATCTGATCTGACCTGATTTACTGATCGGCAATGTCGTCCTAGGCTTTCGAGGCGGGTTGTAGAACAAAGTAATATAAGTGTCCTGCGTTCAACGTGGATAGATGCTGTGCGAACCGGCGACCATCACCTCCGGTTATCCAAAGATGTGATACTGCTCAAAATCTCGCCAGACCGGTGCTATTACACTCCCGAGTGGTTTGGGATGATTCGTCCGCCTGTCACACGGGCGTCGGGATGCCTTCTTTGGACGAGCTGTTCGAAATATATCAGTTCAACCACTGCCTTCTATCAGATCGAACAAGGGGCTCGACAAAGCTGTAACTTCGTGGTTCGATGCTCGGAAAAGAGGATAGCCGACGCCTTTACGTCTATGTAGCAAAGGCGAAATTCTGTTGTCCTCGTCCGTCTCATGCGCCAGGGTTCGGAGCAATGTACCACCGTAGCATATCGCTAAAACTTTGGGCGGAGCTCCGAAATATCCATTATTTTCCTCGCGCAAATTGGGGTCTTCTGGAGATGAGATTGGTGCAACAAAGGATGGATGGCACACGTCTAAATCAGTGCTGGGGTGTATGTCCCCGCCCCTAGCCCGTATGAAGATCCGATCGACGCCGAGAACAGATGAATTGGGCGCGAGATGGTCATGTGAAAGATGAGGGAAATCCTCTGGCGGGCGCGGACCAAATGTAGAAACTAAGTGCGTGATAACGATCCCGTAACCTCTCCCCCGCGCGTCCGCAGCGGCGTTTGATAGGCGTTTATCCCCCGGTCAGTACGCGAATATCCAGCCACAAGACAACATGTAGATCTGCTGATGGTTACCGGCATAGTGCTGGCGGTGGATCCAGCGCGTTCAGTAGAATCACAAATCCTCATATGCGGCGATATACTGCGATAAGCAATCCTAATTTGTCCATCTAGGCTGATCAATCCTCTGATTATTCTATTTTTTTTTTGCCACCGTGCTGGGTTGCTGCGGGTGCCAGATCCTTGGGATTGAGAGTTTTGTGCAAAAAGATCGCTAGCTGGGGAGCACGACAAGCGCAATCGCAATCGTTGGCTCAACAATTGGACACTGAGGATAAAGCACTATAGTGTTTTATTGTGTTCCTCTGGGAACCTGGGCATTCCAACAGTCGAGAAGGAGGGACGGAGTTTGTTGAGCGGTGGGCAGAGTCGAAGCCGTTTATCCTCAGCAGTGACAGATGGACGCTACGCACAATTTTAGTCGCCGCAAACAGTATAATAATCCATGACAGCAGTGACTAGCTCCTTGGCTCCAGTGGAAGCGTCGATTGAGAAAGTCCCAGAAGCGACCCACGGGGATACGGCGTTAACGGGGATCAAGAATCTCTTGCAGGCTTGCAATCCTCAGAGCCAGGAAAATATAGAGACTTGAGGTGACTAGGATGGAAATAAAGGCTCAGAAGCACCTTGGGGAGCCTTAATCCGTTCCTTCAGCTGATCTGGGCCCGGCAAGGTCGGACCGCACGCTGACCGGCAAAGTCGGCACGTCGAGCCGATCACATAACTCCTTCCATCTTGGATCAGGCTTCTCTCCTCTCACATCTGCCACAATACAGGATCGTGGGGAGGAGCCGTTGTTTTGATTCACATCCTATTCGATCTCCCTTTGCGCCTCATGGAAGGGTGGTGCTTCCTATCGATCAAGTTACAAGGCTTCACAGTGATCCCATCGTTTACATTGAGTCGGCCTATCCCCTCCGTTTTACGGTGTCATCCCTGTCCGAATGGTGTTAATTGATAAGATATGATGTGTACACCCAATTGAATTGTGTTATGCCACCATGGCTGTGCAGATAATAGGGGTTGCATATCATCGCGAACTGAATAGACAAAATAGGATTCAGGTCTAACGGGAGCTGATCTGAAGACGATAAGCTATGAAACGCATTCTGCTGTCACATGGGATTTGTTTTGTCGTCTGCGAGGCCGCCCGAGGCGACGGAGAACTCAAGTCGCTCGATCGGTTGGGTGAAAGCGCGCAAACCCCGTGAAATCTGGGTGGAGGGCAGACACCTTTAAATCTCATTATGGATAGCTTTTATCGAGTACGCGGAGGCTTGAAGTTGTCGGAAACACTCCGGTGCCGACCTACAGGTTCACCAAGAGCATCTGCGCGGGGATCTCCACTGTTAGATGGTTTCAAAGATGGCACGGAACATCTCGCTTTAAGGGTTTTGACAATGCCTGCGGCTGTATTTAACCCTTAGTGTACCTATTCCCAGGCCGTTTTTCGTTTTCCAAGTCCGAGGTGTTAAAACTTAGACCTGTACTACTGGAGCCCATCGCAGAAAGATGGGTAAACCCAGTTAGATTAGGGTATGGGGTACAGCATGCATCAGTCTCATCCTTAAATGGCTCGGATCTAATGTTGGCGCTGCACTAGGCTGAAGATGTTCACAAGTGGCTTCATGCCGAGCCGCAGGAAACCTCAGGCGTAGCACGCTCACATTTCTCTTCTACACGCACTGAGAGACACCATTCAAGTAATACCGTCTCGAATAACTGGGCGGTGCCTGCAAACGTCACTGGCCCTTCATTGCACCCTTGAACCAGCCGTTAACACATCACGACCCTACAAGTATCGCATACCTAAGCAATGTATTATCCGTTCTCTTGTGGTACTCATCAGGGATGTTCCGGCTACAGCGATTCCGGAAAACGCGGCACAGCAGGCAGGAGACGCAGTAGCGTGTTGTCCCAATTCGAATGGTTAGCATCAATCACAAAGATCTGAATACTTCCGGTCGGTTCCAATAAACTGAGCTCGCAGCTGGCCGTTGATGTGGGCGTCCCCGCATGGTAGCCAAGAGACAGGCGCACCGAATTTGGGCTCGTAATAATCAAGCTTTCCGTCGTCTCACGCGACGACCTCATGCTGCCCTACCCAATGGCGTCGTTGACAGCGAGCAAACCCCGTGAAAAGGCAGGGTATGGGGCATACCGCCACGAGCGGCCGGGTATAACGGCATCAATTATGGCGATTCGGGAGGTTTCAGGACCTCGGAAACGGCTAGGTACCGAGGTGTAGCACGCGTTGTAGGCTGAGTCGGAGCAAGGTGCGAACGTACAATGCATCGTGTACGGCTGAGAGAGAAGGATTGTGTTGCAAGGGTGGGGCTTTGCCTCTAAAAATTGTAGCGGCATGTCTTTTCGTCCCTTGAAGCAGCTCATTGTCACGCTAGGATCATGTGAATTTTTGCATTGAAGCGAAGCAGGCATGAAAAGTCGCTGAGAGCATGCCTATGGGGCACGCACAGGCGATCAGGGCTTCCCCAACGATTCGTCAGCGGCTGCGTTGATGACTCACAGCATCGGGCGGGGACGGCTGTATCCCGACTGAAGGCACAACCTTGAATTGATTGTTTTGAAGAATACATTTGGGTAGTCTAGGGCAATCTCTTAACGACCCATTGTATTAACGACCCTATCCGCATTGTCGTCCGAGGCAACAGGCGCATGTCCGGCGAAAGCCTGAACTGAGTTTCCACACAGCACAGTTACGTCTCGAACGCACCGGCATTTGTTCACAAAAGCGGTAAGAATGCGCACACAGACAAGACAAAAGCGGGAGACGAGGCCAATGATATGCGCTCAGGATACGGGGAGGGCGGGTCAACAATCGTTCCGTCGTCGTCGCGCCAGAAGGACTGCCTCCCGGTGTTCCCGAAGCGAGCACAAGCGCCAGACGGCCACGAGGAAGGCCATATAACCACGCTATCACTTCGCGCGTCCGCCGAGGCCGAATAAATGCTCCATTCATTTCAAATTTTCAGATCTAATCTCGCTCCGATTGATTATAGCATTTTTTTTGTGGGTTTATTGGTGACAGGATGCCCCGTTGAGATTCGACTGAGATTCTCTGGGTCAGATCCGCCAGATCCGACTCAGATTGTCTCGTAGGCTAGTTGCAGGGTTGGTAAGGGCGGATGAGCGAATTGCACAGAGGTTCAATCTCGATGGTGCCGTGAGTTGCTATAAACAAAAGAAATTGTGCAATAAAGTCGATATGTTGGAAATGTGGGCGAGGAATAGAAAATGTTGGATTTCTTTGCTTACCCAAGGACTTGCCCCTGTTTGGTCGTGACAAGGAATTCGGCTATCAAGATCCGTCCTCTTTGGGGCCCCCTGTGCTTTCGACACATCTCCTAAGATCTTCTTCGACCAGGCGTCTAGACCCTCCACATAGACTCTATCTCTAAGGCTCCAGAGGCCTTCGTGGTACTTGCTGTTTCTAGACTGTTCGAGCCAGAGGTAGCGCCCTCGAATGTAGATGTTCCAGACGACGAAGACGCAACCGAAGGCCTGCCCCGATCGCATGGGATCGCTGAAGAGGAGAAGTGGAGCAGGAAAAAAGGGCGCAAAACAACAAGTTCTTGAGACGCCTCAACAAAGCGATGAGCACGGGGTATTCGCAAAGACCCGCGGCAGTGTGCGTTGCGCTGACCATTGCATGCACAGAGCCTAAATGCCGGAATCGCAAACGAACGGGATACTGGAGGCAGGTCATCAGAACAAACGAGATATTAGCATTGGTGTATTTGCAAAGTGCAGCGTTGAGACCGGATGTGTAGTCCCTGAAATTAACACTTCACCACCAGTTCTCTTGCTCCGCCGGGATCTAGATCGCTGTGTCAGTCCACTTCAATCGGACTTCAGTGGTATTTTCTTCTCCTTCCTCCCTCGCCTCCGCAGATATCGCCGGGCTGAAGGTACACCAAACTAAAAACCCAATCGGCAATCAAATGACCGCTCAGCCACTGTGTTGAGTAGGAAGAATGAACAGGGTCACGAAAGGCCGTACCTTCAAAGTAGGGTAGCCTACAAGTAGCATGGAACCAATTGTCCACCCGACCTTGACATGGGTCGGGGTAGGCGCGGGGTATAGGCCTCGACTCCATTTCACAATAATCAGCAATTCTGTTAAAATTGTAGCAAAGAGCAGCCAAGCGTGTGCGCCCAGCCTCGTGGCCTTCCTAAAAAAAATCATCGTCGTTGTGGAAGTCACAAAGGTGAGCAAGGAGCCCGGTTCATGGAGAGAAGCGCAGGTCACACAGAGACGGACCTGCTAGGGTTGTTTCTGAAGTCGTAAAGTTCTCGCACAGCGGGGATTCCGCAGATGAATATCCCAGCCAGACGCGAGATGACAATCGGATGGTCAGGTTCCATCCACAACAGCGATTTAAGGTAGAAAGGGTTGAGCTCCGCCGCGAGGAAGCAGGAAAGCAGGAGTACGACCGTGCAGTAGTGTGAGAATGAGGAGGTGCCTTCCCACTGAAAGGTCGTCCAATCGTGAGGTGTCATCTGCTTGAGGACCCGACCTGTCTTCGCCTTCAGCCCACGCGATTGTCGGAAACCTCGCCAGACGTAACTCTGCGATTTATCTATCAGCCTCAAGACAAACAAGCACACTTCGGATTAAAGTCTCCAGCGCACCTTGACTTCAAAGTATTGACAAATCTTGATACCGAGATAGGTCCCTAACCAGTTGCAAATGAGTACGTCCAGAACCCACTATTCAGGAATTCGCTATCAGCCTCATTTCTTGTGTGTAAGAACTGCGAGTCACATACATGATCCCACCAGCACTCAGCGAAGTTCGGTAGCTGATGCTCTAAGCTGTATTCAGCCAATTCGAAGGATATGCTGAGGATCTGATCGTGGATAGTAATTTAGACAGAGCAAGTCACTGGCTTCGGAGAGGGGTGGATACCGCTGGGCGCTAGAACTCACCCAACAGAACCAGTAGTCACGAAGAATGATCGCTTTGCCCAACCAGCCGAGAAGATGAGCGACGCAAAAGATATCGAAAGCATTCTAGTTCACTTTCAAGTCAATCGGGAGTATTTAGAGGTCGGGGTGAGGCTGCGTATCATACCCATAGTGTGCTGCATCGATTATGCCAGAAAGTGATCGGGTCAGTGAGATTTTCACAGGTAAACGAGGGGTCACTCACGTCACGCTGAGCGCACAATCCTCCGCGTAACTCTTCTCTGGGAGCGGCACATTGAGGTTGCTGTCAAAATACAGCATAAATCGGCGAGCGGATGACAAGTCTTCAAAGAGCAAGTAGACTAGAAGCAGCTCGTAGAGGACGTTGATCCCAAGGACAATCCTCCAAAAAGCGGGATGCGGTCGAATGAATGGTCCGTCACGAAACTGAATCATGGAGAACAGCAGGAAGGCACCGATTGACGCGTACAGTCCGCTGCAAAGTTCTCTCCCGTTTCAGCTCCAAGATGCATGAGAGAGCGTGTGCAAGCCACAGAGACAAAACGCACAGGACTTTCTTATCCCGCCCTTCTTCCAAGACGTCATTGGTCATGGCGACATAGGCGAGCACCGACAGCGCAACCACAAGCGCCGTTAGCGTGCTGGGCTTGAAGAAGAACTCGACACTGGTATCATTCGTCTTATCGAAAGGTTGAATATTGGTGTAAGGCTCTGTTCGGTCGGCCTGTGATTGGGGCGGAAGCATGATGAGCCTATACATGAGACATAGACAGATGACCAGCCGTGGCACTATTCAACTCACATCATACCCTAGGAATTCCGGCGGCAGCGCATACAAGTTAAAAGGTACGTTCAGTATAAAGTATCACATGCGGACGGATCTTTCGCGCCCCCTTTTAGACTGCTCGGCAAAAACTCTCACATCGTACAGGGGCTGTGATGCCTGGGATTGGTCCTTGTTGAAGGTTAAAATCTGAGAGCTCCTCGTTGGGTGAAGTTGGTGACTGGTAGTCTGGGTCGTCTGAAAGAGGGTCAGCTCGCTCTCTGTTTGGAGATGCCATAACAGCTGGCTGTCGTCGTTGTAGATGAGAGTTAGTCGCTCGCCAGACGCCGCGTGTTTCGGTTGGGGTAGAAAAAGCCAACATCTACGAACGTGACATCGTGTTTGAATGTTAGCTTTTCGTTCTCGTCATCGTTCTACTATCCTACTCTTCCGAACCTCCGCCGAGCCGGTCAAATCTACCAATTGCGGTAGGACCTCTTCACCATTTGATCACATGAGCACCAACCCTCGTCTTAGGAACCATCACCTCGTCGATCAGATTTGGCTTTTACATGCAGGGAACAATGACCATACGTGCCGTGAATCTCTCTCAGGACTGGTTCTCCGACCAGCAAGGACAAGTGATCCTGGACGTTTATCGCCTCCTTGACCCATTCCAGTCAGTTCGGAAAATTCCCAATGCCAACACGGATATCCGGTCTGTGCTACGACTTTGCTATCACCTTCAAATCAAAACAGTGGCTTCGCTCGTTAGTTGCCCTTGGCAATACTTGACGACCCAACAAGAATGTGGCTTGGAGACGCTGACGTGGATCCTTGCAGTGACGATCGGTACCTTCGCGAAATGATTATTCCCACTTTTTATCTGATGCTGGTCTCCCCGCCTCGGAGTGCGAAGCATGCCGGGCCGATTGACCTCACGGTATCAGGCGGAAGGGTAGCGCTGTCTCTTGTGATATGAATATCCTCAACTGCCTTCACACTCGACTTTTGGTTCCCGGTCCATTGCGAGCGACATGAAGCCAGTCCGTCGGACACCAGGAAGGAGGAGGCAGAATCAAGCAAGAGAGTGAGGACTACGGATAGCAGTGCACCCTTCTTCCCCGTAAGCCCCACGGTGAACACAGTGCTTGTTCGCGCCAACGGGAACTCCGAAGCTCTCAAGGCTTCATCTAAGCATGGCGTTATGCAGTAGATTGTGGAGTTTTGAGGCCCCGGGCAGACCTGGTTGTCAGAACAATGATGAGATCCCCACAGCATGTTCAGCAACAATCTCAGGGTGTCCTGTGCAACTCGCATCAAAATCTGGCCAACAAAGGCGAAATGACAGAAGTGCCGGGTCCGGAGAGTTGCACGCTTATCAGATGACCTGTTGGGGCAATGACGGTGGTACCAGCAGATTAGATTGCTGTGTGGTGACATACGCGTTACTCCCTTCATCCTGCGGCGTGTTAGTGACGCCGTGATATCACAGCCCGATGCGGGCCGTTGTCACTTGAAACTTACAGACGTGACGTTACCAAAGGTCGTATCCGAACCTCCGGTCGCCTGTCCGCCCACCTATCCTGATGTGGACCATCCTCGCTCGCGACGTCGAGTTCAGTAAGTATTCATGCTATGAAGGCATCTATGCCAAGGCAAGTTGTATCTCTCGCAAATCTCCAAATCTTCCAGAGCCAGCTCGAATCGCTTCGAGGTCTGGGTCGGGCTGATTCAGAATATCGCCAGGTCCCGCGCCAAAGTCCACATAAGAAATTTCCTAAAACGGCAACTCTTTCGTGCTCTAGGACCCTCGGGGCATCACGAGCAAGATCGGGCTCAAGAGACGTTAAATGGCTCGTATATAGAATGAGCAACGCTGTTGAAGTCGGCTGAGTATCAGTGTGTCAGTGAAGACGACAATCTGGGGAGTTTCTGCATAGGCTTTTGTCCTTGGCTTGAACAGTCACATAGAGCAGGCCAAGTTCCCGGGGCCCTGATTTAGAAATTTTGTCCAAATTGTGTTTTTACCAGATTCCCTCGTTCAGGGATATCCAACACTCTGGGATGTTCTGACCGCATTGGGGTTAGTCTTGTTCTGAAAGCTCTCAAATAGAGAGGTTTCGCTCGAGCAAAATACACAGCAGTTCCCCTTTTCTCGATCCTCTTCCTTCGCCTGGCAGAGGAGCCCAGTACTTGAACGTCTTTCGCTACTCTGGCCGTCGTCTTCGCCACTTCATCCTCACCTCCCGCTACTCTGTCTTCTTCATCAACATCTACTAATGGCCGACGACGACCAGCCCCTCCAACTGATCGATCACGCCGATCCTGATGCCGGGTTCCCGCTGCTAGATTCGACTTCTGCCACTTCTTCCTCATCCTCTACCTTTGTCCCCCCACCACATTCCGATGGCTTGCACTCCCCCAAGCTCGAGAGTACCGACGAGTACCGCCTTCTCCCTCCAGGTAATCCACCTCCTGCACCACCCAAGTTCAACTTTCGCAAGCAGAAGAGGCATCGAGTCATGCAGTCTTGCGTCGCTTGCCACACTCAGAAGCGCAAGGTGAGAGAGTTAGCGCCCTGGTACATTACACAACATATCCGCTCACGCTATTGCAATTTTCTTTCTTGCGGTCGGGGTGGCAGTGCGATCGAAAGAGACCTTGTACGTGCTTCGCATATTTCGCTCCTGAGCACGACTTTTTCCTCATGTCTTTCATTACGCTCTAATAGGCACACGTTGTGTGGAGCATGGCATTTCAGGCATGTGTGTATACCAGCTCGAAGATCCTTCTCAAAGGTGCGTTCACTGCCCTGCATTGTTGAACCTTGACGTTCGTGTTCCGCTGACGCAGTCGTTCCCTTATCAGAGACGGACCCGATCAAGAGGAGCTATGGCGACTACGCAACCGAGTCGCAGAACTCGAGCGGACAGTGAGAGTTCTCATGCAGAAGCCCCTTTCGCGAAGGGCAGCCGCCGCATTGGAAGCCGAGACCGACGCGTTGCTTGGGACGACTTCTACGAGGAAGCGCAAGATCGATAAGGAGAAGGAGACCGATGACGAGAGGGCAAAGAAGGCTTTCAAGTCCGACCACGACGTCGACGGTGGAGGAGCGACTCCAGGCTGGATGGCGTATACGGATACCTCCTTCCCCAGCCCGGCCGACTCCGTCTTCTCGCCATATGGCGCGACACCGTCAGAGTCTACATGGTCGCACTATAACTCATATAGCGTTGCCGATGATGTACCGACCCCGCCATACTCGGCCTTCCCTACACCTTCGACGGACGCTGGGTCACCCTTCAAAGTGCCCATGGACCCCGTCGAGCGTCGCTTCTCTACGGGCTCCTCGCTCGCCAACATGTTGTCTCAGACCGGCATGTTGTCCCAGACACCCGAGTCAATGGCTGGACAATCGCCTGTCTCGCCGATATCCACGTCCGGCGTTCCATTCTCCCCTATCGCCAATGCTGCGCCACCAGGCAAGTGCGGCTGTGGCGTAAACCCCATCGGCAACGAGGTGCTGTCGGGACTGCAACAAAGTCTCGAGGCGGCGTACGATGTGATAAACACCTTGCCGGACCATCAAGTTGGTGGCCGATGTGTGCTCGTGATTGGGATGGCCAGTTTATTGGAGGCTATCCAGTGAGTGCTCTCGGACACAAACTTCCATAGCAGTCGAGACTGAAATCTGATCCATTCCTATCAGTGTCCACACTCAACAGAACACCGCAGCGGCCGTATCTGCGTCGCCACCGATGTCGTCGCCACCCACTCCAGCAGTCAACAACCAGATGCACATGTCGATGCCTCCGCCACCGTTGCCAATGTCGTCGTCGAATGCCTATATGACACCCGCACCCTCCAACCACATGACGCCATCTTCATCGGCGCAAATGAGTCCCTTGACGCATATGAGCCCATCAGTATCGGAGCAGGGACCCTCACCACACTCCTCGCTCGCTGGACCATCCCCTCATTCCTCAATCGCCTCTCCCGCCAACTACCACTTATACAACGGTGCTCACAACAACACCACGAACACCAACCAGGGCTTCTACCACTCCGAGATACCGACAGTGTCTGGATTCACATCCTTGTCGTCCTGGGCTTCTTTCACCGGTTCAGCGGCACCGTTGTTGAACAACAACTGTGATAACTCGCTCTCCAACTTCGACGGGCATCACAATGGTCACAACATAACCTACATGCCGCACAACACCAATGGCCTCACTGTCTATGACCAGCAGCATCCGTGACCGTCGTGAAGGGTCTACGTCACCGGATGGTACTCGAACGTCTTGCATCGTCTCTTGTACGCTTTTCTTCTATCTGGGATGGTGTTGACTTTGTCAAGCTCGCCATTGTATTTCATCTTTCACTTCAGCACACGAACCCTTCGTCTTGGTTTCGACTTCAATCACCCTTCATTGTCCATCAACATCCATGTTCTCAATCACTTAACTCGTTATTACTCGTGGCCGCTGTCTATTCCCGTCTAAGTTGCTCCTCCAGCTTCCTGTTGCTAGTACTCTCCATCCTTTCTCTTCGTCTCGTCATCTATTATCTAAACCTCGGGTATCGATTCGTTCACTGGAACACCATATGTTTTCATCTCACACTCTCTGTCCCTCTCTCTCTCAATTTTTGCAATCATCGTAACGACCCCACAACCCCAATCTTGATTACCACTCCACTGTTTCTTCTGAACCTGTATCGATATTTGCGCTGGATTCCACCGGTTAAAATTTGACTAGGATGCTTTCCTTATCACTTCGCGCCAAAAGCCTGCATTCTGACACGCTCATAAGATTACACTTTCGACTTGCACCCACCTCAATACCCCCATACGTACCCAGGGTGCGGGTGACAACACAATCACAGTCCTCGATTGTTTTTAGCAAGTCCGTGAAAGTAGAACGCGCAACACGCCATCCGAATTTAGACTACCAACGACGAGAGCATGGCTGATCCGGTCGCTTTCCATCCCAGCTTTGCGCAATCGCTCCTGGTATGTCTATCAATTCAAATCAGTTTCTGAGTAGGTGTCGGCCGTACTGATACGCGAGCAGAAAGGCAGGGGCATGCGCTGGTACCGCCGTGGATCTACTATTCTTCCCGTTAGATACGCTCAAGACGCGCCTCCAGTCTGCCAGCGGCTTCGCTCCTTCCGGAGGTTTCAAAGGTGTATATAGAGGAGTAGGCAGTGTCATTGTTGGCAGTGCACCGGGAGGTGTGTTCGTTACATAGATTCTCTGCCCAGACCACACCCGCGATCAATCCAAAAGGACTATCTGATTGGACCGCGTCGCGTGCCGATGAATTGAGAAGCCTGCTAATGTTTAATCTTCAATGCAGCCGCGGCTTTCTTCGTAACCTATGATGCACTGAAACAAACATTGCCCGAGCCTATCGCTCATCCGTCACCATGGAACCACGTCGTTTCAGCCTCTCTGGGCGAGGTCGTGGCCTGCTCGGTACGGGTCCCCGTCGAAGTCGTCAAGTCCCGAACTCAAACGGCATCGTATGGTCTGCAAGCTTCTTCGAAGGATGCCTTTAAACGCGTCGTCGCCACGGATGGGGTGCTAGGCCTATACCGTGGATTTGGCATGACGATTGCCCGCGAGGTGAGCCTCCAAGCGTTTATTGGGGCGCTTTTCACGTCGCCCTGCATTCAGTTCTGCCGACGCGTCAAACTGAGCACCGTCTTGTTTCACCCCAGATCCCTTTCACTTCCATCCAATTTCCTCTATACGAGTTTCTCAAGACGCGGGCTTCTATTTACCTTGGCCGCCGGCCATTGAAAGCCTACGAGGCTGCAGTATGTGGATCAATCTCTGGGGGCGTGGCCGCTGCCGCTACGACGCCTTTGGACGTATTGAAAACACGTGTGATGCTCGACCTACGAGTGAGTCGCCTCACTTTGGCTCATATCGAATCACATTAAAGTCGGTCGTCATTCCCCTCATTCTTCCACTGACGTCTTTCTTTCCCTTCTCATGCGCTTCGACAACCCTCATACGGTCTTCCCGACCCACGCGGTATTATTGCGCTCTAGGATCCGTCTCAGACGTCCCCGTCGCCCATGACACGCTTTGTTCAGATTTACAAGGTTGAGGGGCCTAGCGCACTGTTCTCTGGGGTCGTACCACGGACACTTTGGATATCTGCAGGCGGGGCGATCTTTCTCGGAGTATACGAGTGGGCTATAGCTGTCCAGACACGATGACAGGATCGTTATTCATACCTCTTTACCCGTCGTTTGGCTCTCAATTGCTTGTGCGATGTCACCCGTGAGCGTTGCTGCAATTGAGGGTTTCCAGTCCTCGTACACACCCTCCGCTGTGCCCTCCTAACACGAGCATCTCCTTGCCTTCATATTGCAACGAACGCCATGCCGTATCACATCACACTAGTTCCGTTTCTGGAGATCTACACGCCTACCCTTTCGAGATAACCAGTCCCAACATATCATTCTCCCTGGCCGGTTCCTCTCGTCCAGGCCATCCAGCGTCGTCCCCCGCTCGGGTGCCTTGGTGCACCTGCACAATCGAGAAGCCAATTTGGTAGAGGGTCGTAACGCGAGATTCTCGGCCTGGTCTCGTGCGACGAAAGCGACTAGATTTGCTACAAAATGCTATCGTCCGAGGAGGAGCGAAAAATCTCGCGCTTATCCTGGTCGCTTCTTCAAGGCCGTATGAATGGAGTCGTCCTTGCCAAGTGGCTTGTCAGGTGTAAAGGTACCTGAACCCGCTGTCTTTCGTAACATCACATTTAATCCGTGAGTAAACGCTTCCACATTTGGGAGATGGCAATATCTGGCCATCCTGGAACCCTGTGTGAGACCAAAATTCAGAAACCACTTTGGGACACTTTGGGTCAACGTTATTCGTGAGACAAAAGGGGCCGGTTGAGTTCTGGCCGCACCTCCGATGAGCTCGGCCAAGGTTCCGTAAGCCCCGTCTTGGCGCCTATTCCGAGCGCCTTCTCAGATAGACGCTGAGCGCTCAGATGCAGATACTCAAGATCTTCTTGGATACACCCCGAAAGGCGCTTGACGGGAAAGCCCGGCCCCAAGAAAAATGTCTAGCAACTTTAGGGATAGAGACTCAATCAAGTCCCAGGCCATGCTAATCACAACTTCTGACCGAATTCTCATCCGCACCATCCTTGGCCTAACATCAAACGGCCTGATTAAGTACACAAGTCTTGCTTCTTGCTTACGGTACTACGCGGAAGGGGATAAGGCGTCCCGTGTACAAATTAGTACATGGTGAAGTTGTGCGTTGTTTGGTCTCCTACGGCACAGCCGCCGACGACGCGGATCTTGGTTTGACGATCTTGATCCTCAATGGTTTGGTTGGTGGCAACGAAGCTCCGCCTCCGTCCGAGCCGGGTATCGCAGGTGCACCGATTTGAACTGCACCTGACCCGACAGAGTTACGGGCATTTAAATCGCTTGTAGAATCTCCATGCGTATCTCGGCTGCTATCCTCATCATCATTTCCAACCCTCCCTACATTGATAATATTTGCCGAACTGGCTTGGATCACATCGGCGGATGTTGCGCGCTCGTCTGTTGGAGTTTTGCCCCTTTTATCACTCAATATAAATCTCTCTCCGCGGTCTGGAGACGTTCCTGGGGTAGAATCGACACTGTCTGGAAAGGCTGGCTTCTTCTTTCCACGCAGCGTCATTCGAGGTTGAGGAAGCTGGACTGGGAGACGAGGGGGAATGGGGACGCTGCTTGACCGGTCAAGAAAAGTGAAGATCTCCTGGGTTCGGTCCAACCATTTCTCCTGTACGTCTGCCTTAGGCCCAGAAACTCGAGAGCTGCGACCCCTTGGCTTCTTGGTGAGCTTTTCCAACTGCCGCGGAGGGACGAAGGGCATCAGGTACAATACCGGTGGCCATACGGGTCATAACCCACTTTTGTCAGGTTATTCTCCGACCACCAGTGTGTCTGCTCGCTCCAGTTCGAATGGCCGCAGGCTAACCCTGCTAGATATGCGATAGCGCCACTCATGAGGGCCCTGTCGCTATATCCTCCTTCCAACACGCTGACAATTTTACCTCCGGCGACCGCCTTTGCCAGGGCCGTCGCGTCCATAGCAAAACGTTTATAAAATGATGTTGGAACCTTTCTATCGTGACGTGACATGTATGTATGTTCATGTTCGCATGCGTCAAACCCGCAACTGGTTTAATAGATGTACTGTCAGTGCTAGGGGTTGCATGCGTGGCGTGCAACGCAGGCTAGCTAACCTAATAAAGACTAGTGTCTTGGCCGGGATGGAGCCTGTAGATTTCACGAAAGCCATGGCTTTCTCGAAGAGTGCACTGTATGTACCCTCGTATAAACTTTCGTGGAAATTTTGTTCTGACGCATACGGCTGAAGATGGATGTTCTCGATATATTGGCCATGAGCATCGTGTAAGGAAACCGATGCATCGCGGATCATATCAGCGTCGCCGTCCTATCTCACCAACTGCATCAGCCTGACGTCAAATACGTGACAACGCAACGTGTACCTCGCATGGATATGAGAGAACATCATGCAACGAGCCATAGAAGATCTTCAGACCACGCCTCTCAGTCGATCCTTCAAGTTCCGTCCGGCGAGTCTCTTCATTAATCCTCCAGGCTAGCTTTTGAGTTCCATTGCCATGATGGAGGTCACTGGAATCCTTGACACGTGAGTCCATTGACACGGCACGAAGCTATACGTGACTCACATGTCCAGAATAATAACACGATCGACATTGTGTTGCAAATGCGCTAATATAGATATCAGCTCTAGAATATTACAAGCTGGTTGTGATCGGTCCGTACCATGTGCAGCGCCAACTGCAACGTTGTTGACGAAGCAGAACCCAGCAGGCGTGGCTTCCCCACAGTGATGGCCTGGAGGTCGTACCGCTACAAAGGCGCTGGCATTTAGGGACGAGGACCTAGTCTTCGAGTTCTCAATTGCTTCTGCGTTAACGACACAATCGACTGCTTCGCAGACCGTCCCAATGGCTCCGCTGATGGCATCGAAGCTTTCAGGGCATACTGCGTACCAGTTCAGGACACGCGTCAGTCCCATGTCTGCCTGTACGCCCTGCACACTCACAGTACAGGTCTCCCTGAGAGAAGGCATCCGGTATCTCGGACGCTCCACTCATTATTTTGCTCTGGCTTTCGACGGCCCACGACTTCAATGTCGCCAAATAATCTTCTTCAGACGAAAGAAACTTTTGAGGCGCGTGGATGAAGCGAGCACCAGGGTGCGATGTGAGGTCGGCAGACGCGGTCGAGTGGATGATCCGACATATGGAGTCCAATGAACGGGCCGGTCTTGAAGAGAGGTCCAGGAGACTCATAGCGTAAGTCAACTGCTCCCCATCACTTGGTTCAGTTGCTGTGATACCAGGGTTTTCTACCGAGGTCTGTTGCTGTTGGGAGCCGTTCCTGCTTCTGTCTGCTTCGTCTTCTAGCCGTGCCAGGGCGGCAGAGAGACCTGCTGCCACTGCCCTCAACCTCTCCGGTCTTTCAACGATTCCTGACGTGTCTTTACGCCGAATAAATCGGTGCCTGAAGCACTGCTCTTGGAGGAAAATGGTTGTAGTAGGTTCAACAACCTTATCACCTGAAAGGGTGTTTGAGGTGTTTATTGAAAGGTTTGGCGAAGAGCGTGAGGGGTCGGCATTTCTTGCTGTTGAACCTTCAAATATCTTTGTTCTCTGCACCGTCTCGATAAGTGTGTCCATACGTATATTTAAGATTCTATGTGGTTGGCGACGCGTTGAGGGTTGTTGGACGAAGCTAAAAGAGGTGCTTGATAACCCCGATATCGCCGAGACCGTCATCTGGCACCTGATTGCAGCTTGGACTGTTGACATTGTCTTCTAGGTGACAGCGATGGCCACTAAACGCGCTCCAGGAACATTTTCTTTGAAGCAGAAACTCTCCTCTCTCTCATTGTCTGTGCCCTCTTCATCAAGCCCTACAACTCCAACAACCCCATCCTCCTGGTCTCCGTTAAGTCGCAGTGAAGCCACATCCCGTGCCTCTTCATCTAAAGTGAAGAATCGTATCTTTGGTTGGGCAAGGGGGAAAGAAACAGAGGAGCAGGAGGATGCTGTACACAGTGAGGATGTTTATGAACGCGTCGAAACTGTGCTGGAGACAGTAATTTGTCAAGCTGGAGTTGATTATGAGTGAGCCAATGGATGGGATCACAGAACTGTTACCAATACTAAGATACATCATTGTGATAGGACGCGCCCTATGTAAGCTGAAGTCTACATTGTACAAGCTCCTATTAAGCTCACAAGAGTATAGGGTTGTTATCACCGCTGCCAACCTTCCTGATCCTCAATCAATATCATACGATCTACTGCTCTCGTACGTTACATCTGCATGCCTGTATGCAATTCACCGTACTAACAGTGCCCTTAGGCGCATCCTGGCGCACCTAGATGCCTACGGTTTGTACTGTTGAGAAAATCCCCTGTCAAAATCATACCGCGGCTCATATAACGAATTTAGTGGAGAATGATTATACGGTCGTCTTTCTGACTGCTGGAGGGAAGCACACGCCTGGCTGGAATTGGGTCTGGAAGGCTTACCGAAGCCTCGATCGCAAGTCAGTGGGTATTTCGATTGACTTTCTTTGATTGTTGCTCACCTGGCGTCCAGGTATCGTAAGAACTTGAAAAAGCTGGTGAGTAGTTTTGTTGCTTGCATATACTCCCATCCTCTTACCCTTGAAGCACAGTATATCGTTCATTCGTCATGGTTCTCGAAGAGTGCGTCCTTCAACCTCCTGGAAACAGAATCTGCACGTTGAGCTCACAGCGCTCTTTAGTGCTCTTCTCTCTTGCTGGCGCTATCATCAGGCTAGTAATTCTATCAATCTGGTTGACCATCGCATGCACTCAACTCGGCTTCGCTTGCAGCCCGAAATTCTTTAGGAAGATCCAATATGTGTCCACCTTGTCTGACTTGGCAGAGCATGTGCCTCTGACACAAATAGATATCGCGCCGGCGGTGTATCAGTGAGCCATCATGCATCTTGTGCCTGAAGACCTGTCTAACACCACTTTAGGGAGAATCTTAAGGTTGAACGAGAAATTACAATACCTGCGGCCGAGCACGCAAATGTTTTCGGTATTTCTTTGGAGATCCTCATGGGCGATTATGGGGAGAAGGGTGGCATACCGAGGGTAGTGAAGGACTGCGTAGAATTCGTTCGGGAGCGTGGTATGCCCACGATTACCTCGATGATGAAAGCCCCCTCTTATTTAGGGATATTATGGCAGGCATGGAGGTGGAAGGAATCTTCCGGAGATCTCCTAACTCCGCCCTTTTGCGGCAAGCCAAGGAAGCGTACGACCGTGGTCAGTCATTTCGTGCTGCTTTGAATCCCATATCTCACTACCCAATAACTCACCTGGCTTGCTCTTATCATAGGCCATCCCGTCTCGCTCTCCTCGTTTTCAGACCCCCATATTGGCGCCGTGCTACTTAAAAAGTTCTTCCGCGACCTACCCGAACCGATTTTTCACGAGGGTACATTTCCGATCGTCCAACGATGTCCATTGATGCTCGAAAACAATGACGACTTGGCCACCGATACCTATATCAGGGAGCAACTTCTACCTGCTCTCAAGTCTGACGCGGCCGAAATCGTGCTGAGCTATGTCTGTCGTGAGTCAAGCCCTTTAATCACTTAATATTCTTGCTCATAGGGTCGTAGATCTATTGCATGACATATCACTCCGTGCATCAATCAACCTAATGGACGCTCACAATCTCGCACTATGCTTCTGCCCGACACTGGTGCGCTCGAACCCTCTACAGGACCTGCAAATGTGTTCGATACCTGGCGGGCCGAGTCTCGTCAACGGCCCTACGTTTACGATGCCAAGCTCACCATCCAGCGACCACGGCGCAACGACGATCGGAATGGTTATCAAGTACTGCATTGAACATTACTTTGACGTATTCGAGGAAGTCATAGACCGAAGCGAACCCTTGCACTCATCCAACGCTGCCATGCTCAGTCGGCCCGAGGGTCCCCCTCAAAGCCAACCATCCACATCCGTTAGCGGCTCTTTATATGATGAAGATGATTCTGTAGATGACACGATGCTTGTGATGTCACTGGGGCCTACATCGCCAACAAGCGCGTTGCCCAACCCTCAATCCCCCGGACGGTCGCCGCCAACCGCTTGGCGTGGTAGGCATCGTCGAATAGGATCTGGAAACAGCAGTCGCTCCGTCATACCGCAAACGCCGCCTCTGAACGACACTGTCGGTTCCAGACGCCGAGGACCAGCATCCGTGGGAGCCGGTGCGATGGCTTCCTCACGGAACAGGGCATCTATGATCAGTATTGAGAAGGCAGTAACGAAGAACGGGACGAAGAGCTCTATAGCTTTGGGAAAAGGTTCAATGCGGAGAGCCGGCGGTGCCGGCGTTGAGGCCGTAAATGTAACTGCCCTTGGGTTTTTCATGCCTCAGGAGAAGGACGATGATGGTGAAGATACTATTTCAACTTAGTGGACTGGACGCCCGGAGCGTCCAGTCTATGTTTTCGTATATACCACATCATTACAATATTTATTAAACGTTGGTTTGTTGGCCGGTGGCTGTGTGCCATGTGGTGGTTGGAAGACGCCGAAACACGTGTCGAGACCGACTTTTGCACAACCGCGAGGCATCCTTGAGGCATCAAACACATCGCGGTCATAAGCTCGAGCTGATTGACTGATTTACGGAGTTGCTTTACTCTCCCTCACCCTCCTAAATTCCTGCTTCAACCATCAGCGACGAGGGCCCGCTCGCTCAGGTTGGCGTCATATTTTGCATCAGGTTTGAGCAATGGTTGCCAGCCTATAACGCGTACGGTTACTTGAATGTGCTCATCGGCAGACAAGATCATTTACAAGCCGGCCAAGGGCGAATAGCTCAATCGCTGGCTGGAACTCTACGGCATCGGTTGCATAGTCCATGCCGTCTCCAGAAAACCCGGTTTGATGTGGCTGTATCCCGTACCGATCGTCTCTGGGAGCTTTGGTGAGTATCATGAAAGTCCTGTCTGGGATTGTGTTCCTGCTGACAAGTTTTTGGGTACACATTTACGCGCGTTAACCTTCTCAGAGAATCCCACATTGCCCATCCACTGAGACTCGATTGCCAATAGACGTCAAGGTGGAATTGGGGGTTCTACAAGGCCTCTTTGCTTCTCGTCTCTTGGATACATGGAGAAAGGCAACGATGGAGGATAATTCGCAATGAATGGGTCTCCGCAATCTGGCCCAAAATACGAGTGGCCAACCAACGACGAGGACTGTGGGCTCCTGGGGTGGGTCTAGAGGTGAGAGTATTTTGGTTTTGCCTCTCTGTCTATGGACACACCCTCAAAGTTTTCGTTGTCAGAGAAGCAACGGAGCCACTAATGTGAGATCTTTTGCGTTATCATCCATTATCCGCTCACTGATCACCTGCCCTTTCGATGATAGCCGTGGCCTCTAAACCTGCTTAAATCCATTCTGGATCGAAGCGCTACGATTGACGGCGAACCAATCTGATTTTTAGTGTCACATGGGACCTTTGTTCACCCCTGATATCCGTCGCTCATCTGGCTATTTCGGCGCCAGTCAATCGCCGTATGAAAAAATCCCCCTTTATTGCTCCTTCCTCTCTGGAGCTTTACTGAATCAAACTTCTCTTCCAGGAGTTTCATGTGCGGAACTGCCTTTCCTTGTTCGCGAGATTAGGTCGCCAAGGTTAGCCCAAGCCGCGATCCTGGGATCACTCGAATCCACCGAGTCTTTTATGAGATTTGTACGAAATTCTGTGAGCGTTACACATTACCCTTGTGGTTTGGGGCTGAGCCTGAGCTGCGGTAGAAGGTCTATGGAGAAACAGTTGCCGAACGTACCCCGAAAGCGATGTTGCATTTGCTCACTTGTCACTATAACCTAGTAAGTTTGTGTGATAAAGATCTGTGACAATTGGAAATCTAACTATGAGGTTCCTCCACCGGCGGTTCTTGACATCCCGTACGGAATTTACTCCCGACTCTCGAACCAAACATCCCCCCCACCTCGCCTCCAGTAGGACTGTGGCAGGGCTCCAATCTCGCAGATTCTGCTCTGCGGTAAGGCATTTCAGGTCTCGGCTAAATGGACACGAGGCTCCAATGGGACCTGTAGAACAAGGCACTGCCCTCGCGCCCCCCTTCTGGAAGGTCCTACAAGCGAACTTGACCTCTGGTGCCGTTGAACTCCACAGAAAAGGCCTGAAGATGTATCAGCAGCGGCTGGGAAAGGCTGCGTAGCCTGCCAACCCATGTACGTTAGAGCACGCCCTTCCGCCAAAGTGACTCGCAGTGGAACGCCTTTGCCCCGTGTATTGCACGTCATGAACTGCCATGGATACACTAAGTCGTACATATCGACCCCACAACTGGTGTCCTGCTGCGCCTCGTGTCAACCGCCAGGTCTTACACATGGCCGCCTCGTGTCGTAGGTCAGCGACTGATGTGGGAGTTTCACCCTCAGTCAACGCTTCAATGCACACCAACACCTACGTCTCCTTGAATGCTGGACAATCACTGTGTTTCTGTGGTTGAGACGAACACCACGACCGCCTCTTGGACAAGTACCACGTTCTCCGTGACGTACTTTGCGTACAACGGTCCCCTTACCAACCTCTTCTCGAACTATCATGCAGGCCACCGCACAGCCCTCCACACCATTACAATCGCGACTGCTCATAATGACCATCCTCATAAACTTCCACGCTACGCTCAATACCTCCCAACGAAGTAGCCAAAAATCCTCGCAGTCGATCTCCGGCGCTGATAGCAATTCTTCACCAACCTCATTGTGCCTTTTGCTACCGGATACACCGGCTGCTTGACAAGGCCTCTACTATAAACATCGACGATCTCTCCTTACATTCATGGCTCTTTCCTTGGTGTGATTGGGCTATGGCACCAAGATAGCTATTTACAGATGTACAAAGCAAATCTTTGAATGCTTTCTATATTAATGCTTTATTGTTTGCCTAGTCGTCTGCGCTTTACAGACAAAGCCTCTCGGTCTTCGCTTGAATCAGCAAGTCTTCTCCTGAATACTTCTCAGAACAACGAATACTGTGAGCCATTATGGAAGAGACCGCGCTTGTGGAGGATTCTTCCTTTGCCAGTGCTTGTGCATTGCACAGTCCGGGGCTTGAAGACTATGTCTATCAATAGCGTGCCGAGCATCGTCACTGTTTCCACAGTGCAAGACATGTGTATGCAACGAATCCCCGCTCGCTGAATGCTTCGCAGATCGCACGAAACTGCTCAAGTGTAACGACCACACCCATTGATCCATCGTTACTTCCGATGACATCGCGTTAGCGTACCCACTCTTTTCTACAACTGCTTGCTCGTCAAATGAGCGGGTGGCCACACAACGACAGTACACCTAGACTCACTAGGATATGCGGAAGACGTGGGGTTATTGATGCCGGCACTGGGGATGCGGCAGGGAGCCATAGTATTCACTAGCGAGAGCGATCTCAATGCTGCCAAAACGGCCCGCCGGCGCTCGGAATCGACGTTCGTCAGACCAAGAACATATCTTTGACACGGAATCACATCGAGAAGGATGCAAATATAACCAACACTTGATTGGACCGTCCAAGCACGTCGATTATCTTGTCAGCTTCGTCACAGCAACGCCTCCAGGCAGCCGTCCAGAATAGAACGTATCACCTCCACAGCGATAAGCCCATCACGGTGGATGTCGGTGGGATCTGTCTTTGCACATGGCATGGAGGAGCTCGATCCTCATGGCACCCCGGTCACGCATACCGCGTACGAGGCCGAGCTCGTGGGTGTGTCGCCCGCTCTCAAACAGGCCGCTCCACTCTCTCATCCAACCAAGTACTGCACCATTCCCCGTTCACTTCGACAACTAGGTGAGCGATCAAGTCTTCCAGCCACCGTCCTCTTGCTCGGTCCGGGTGCCGGTTCGTCGCCAGAATTCACGATCAACGCTGCACGCTGAAAATGATGCTAATTCTAGAAATCCGGTTCCGACGGGCTCTTGCCCTTGCGGATATCACCGAAAACATATTGGCAGGTTGACAAACTAGGCAGCAACTACCCAACTTCATCCATCGCGTCTTATCTTCCTCGCCGCCTTCCTCGCACTCCGTGCCCACATTAGCAAGTACTTCACTGTCACGCCCGAGTCCACAGGCAACAAACAACATTACTCCCTCACTTGGCGCAATCGAACCTCCCAGACTTTCTCCAAGTTCGCATTCCTCCTGAGCTTCTTGCAGCGCCCCATTCAGCTCCGTGCCGTGCACTGGCCACGCCGCGTTTCGGTATTGCACCAATCGTTTCGGCATGATAAATCCAACTCTTTGCCTACGCCATGTGCTTTCCCCAGTGCTCGTATTCGCTAGCTTGCGATCGCAACGCTTTAAATCTATGATTCTCTTTCCCTTGCGGATGCTACACATCAAAACATGCCAGAGCCGGAGTCGAGACCGCAAAGTCGCGCCTCACTTTTTCATCACATGCCCCCCACTGAGCCCGACGGCGACAGCTAGTTGGATCTCTACACTGGAGAACACAACACCTCTCTCGGTCTCGGGTCGCTCCGTTCATCTTACAGATCTCAAGACGGTCATAGCCTTCCACAACCGCAGTGTAATAGCAACAGATAGAGCGACCCCAATCTGGAGTGTTCAACCCTCACCCTCTCTGTTTTTCTTTAGTTTTTCCTTCTACTTTAGACCATGCTCTGCTTTCACTATGCAATTTGTTACTCCAGCCCTCTCCATCTGGGTACAATGATATGTCGGGTTGTCTCATGCTCTCGCGGCGACCTCACACGCAGCTCACTTCGTCTCCAACTCACTCCATCTCCAACCCACACCTCACACCCTCAAATCTCTCGCCCGACTTCTGCGATCCTACTCCATATTCCTACCTGAATCCATGCACCCGTCTCCGGGAAAAACCCCCCTTTGGTATGGTAATCATTATCATTACCGTCAGATTCCTGCCTCACAGCTCGATTCGCCCCAGTTAACTCACTCAAATGCGACTGCAGCTGTCTGTCGCGGTATGACTCAAATACGACCGTGATAAGATTTCAACGTGCGCTGTTATCAAATGGTCATCGCTCAGAGGCTTATTCTACTCTGATCCGTACGGGAGATTGTTTCAGACATGCTATAACTTAGGGGCAAGTGTCTCTAGTGCTCTATGCTCTCAATGGAACTCAGACTGTCATGCGCCAAGTCCCACAAAGTAGAAAGCCTAACACGCTATCACGTGGAATTCTAATTGCGACCGCGCCACGGGCTATTCCGTAACCTCGATTGGGCTTGCGAATGCTCCCATCTCGGCACGCTACCTCTTCTCCTTTTCAGAACGACCTAACAAATCTCATATCCTAATGTCAGAAACCTCGAATCCAAAAGAAGTTTCCCTGTACAACTTTGTAACCAATACGCCACCACCTGTTGTACGACTACTCGTTGAATTGGCACCCTTGGTCGGCCTTGCGCGCTGGGCCGCACAAGTGTGCAGTTGGAAAAGCACATATGTCTCCGAGAGCTGGCTTGCTATCTTCGTATGGTGGGCTATCTGCTTGAGCTCCGAAGTTGCCTTCAAGTGCGTAATTTATTTTTTTGAAGCGACCTCGGCTCCTTGGTGGCATCGTCGTGTGGTGCACATTGCTGAGGCATTTCGTTTCCAGATATCTATTGCCGTTCATAATACTATCACCAATTGCACTTCGCCAGCTCGCACCCCGAGTGCCCGTGTTAAGGAGATGGGCCCCGGTTTCTAATGCGGTGGTACCCGCGACGGAGAGCACGGTTTCGACCGCGTTAGCTGATGTGCAAGCTCTGGAATCGCTCTTGCCACACTGGCCGCCACTTCCAGAAACTCTACCACCACCACCAGTCATTGCTCGCATTCTCCTCACACTCTACGTCCCATATCTACTGGCTACGACCTTCATCTCGGCCAAAGTTCTTGTTGCCGTAGCAGGGACGGCCGTCTTGGCATGGCGGTCACCTTGGCTCTGCGCCTCGAGGAAAATACTCGCTCGAAGTGGATGGGTTCAGTTCTTGATCCATCAGTCGTGGGCAGCGCTGACTGGCTTACCGCAGCCCGCCGCAGGGTCCTTCAGCCTGACATCTTCCCCGCGAAAGCCTCTGGAAAAGATATCCCCAACAACAATCAACGGTCTCGATACTCCTGAACTTCCGGAACCCGCCGTAGTTCGATTCACCTTTAGCGTCATGGAGAATCAGCGGTGGTGGGTGGGTCTCGATTGGACCGCTGCACTTTTACCTTCCGATAGACCGAGCTGGTGCTCAGTGCCTCCAAGTCTCTCCCCACTCCCCTCACCAGGCTCGCTACCCCTTCCCGGCCCTACCACCGTCTTCCTTCCTCTTCCCTCTACACGCTCCGCTCCCAGTAATTTACGGATGAAGCGGACTTCAAAGTGGAAGTGGGACGATGGCGATTGGTGTGTCGTCGTTGGAACAACCGGGAAGGATGGCGCAGTCAAGGTGGATAGGGTCAAAATGGACCTTCCTTTGGACGCCGAAGGTCTCGGTAACGGAAGTGCGGCACGGTTGGTCGATGCAGTTGGGAAAGGTCTAAGAAGGGGTCAGACGATAAGTGGTGATGATGGACGACCACCCAAAGAGCATGGGCATCCGGCTGCGGCCAACGAAAAAGAGACCTCTATGAGCCCGACAGCGAATGGGGATGCCGTAGCAGATTCAGCCCACCAAGCGACGGATGTTGATGGATGGGCCTACGCTGATAACAAGTGGGAGCATCCGACGCCGAAGGGTGGGATCGGAAAGGTGCACCGCGTTTCTTTTCCAACTTTGTTGTATTGGTTGGTATATTAGGACTGACATGGCCTCATTGCTTTTTTTTTTTGCTATCAAGTACACTCGCATGAGACGATGGACCCGAGTGGCTGTCCTTGAGGAGAAAATTGAGGTTGTTCCCGGAGATGCGGCGATTGCCAATGGTTCATCAACACATGTTCACACCGCACCCGAGTCAGTCATGGCTCCCAGCACGACCAAAAGCAGTCCCTTGCGTCAGCGCACCCCAATAGCTAATGGTAGGCCCTAATGGCCGACCTGGATCCATGTGGCCACGATAGCCTTCCAACGAAATCCCCGTGGCAAGCACTTGACTAACAAAGTTTCTCATTATACTTTGGACTTCAAGCTTGTTAAGTACGTGTCTGGTGCCTATACCATATTCGTTAAATTCTCATGGGTCAGAGATGAAGATGTGTGACGAACATCCAATCGTTCACTTTCCAAAAGTCGAATCTCGACTGATGCTTCTGGGCCTTTGTGAGCTTGATCAACAGGATCGTGTGCGAGGAGGCTGTGTCCAGGATATTGGCATCCGTTTCACTCGAGTTTCTCAGTTGTCAAAATGTGCTGATAAGGTACGTACTGGGCAGCTCGAGGGCAGTCACCGAACACTGCAGATGTGTGCGTACTGCTACGAATGGACCCAGGGAGTTGGTCAATTTCCGTCGCTTTAACGACTAGCACCGTGGTTAGAGTGGAGAACTGGGCATTAAATCAATGGTCAACCTTGATGGAACACTTCCAACGACGTCACACGTGGCGACTCGGGCTCCTCAAACTTCTACCGCTCGATACGTTCAGACTCTTCCTACTTGCATTTTTCACCACCCAGAATCTCCTTCATGTACGGAGTTCGGGCTTCACATAGGGTCAGACGCTCCATGCACCACACCATCTGCAGAGGTTTATCGGTTGAAGCGCATGCCAGACGATGGACTTCTCGAATGGGAGAGTTTCGAAGAATGATTGGTGTCATCGAGATGGAACCATAAGCAGAGGAATGAGGATGCCCGTGATGACCAGGGCGACCAAGTACGGACGAGCCTGATTACTTTAAAGCATATGAAGCTAGAGTCTGATGCCGGGTCCCTAACGACCTGAATTATCAGCTCGGATCCTTCGATCTCAAGTACATCATACGCGGTGTGGTGTGGGCATAGCTAATATCATAACGCGCACTTACATTCGAAGGTCCCTCTGGGAATCTGTGGAGCGTTACGGGGCAGCTGGTAACCATAGATGGCACTTTACTGTCTCCTTTTAAATCTCACCCCACTCGTGTCGCTGAGCAGTAACTCTCTGGGCTTTGCTGCGATCTCTTCTCTACTCCAATATGATCAGACCTCGTCCTTATGTTTTCGGACTATAACAACCCCTTTTAACATTATCGAAATGTGGTTGATCTCGTCTCGGAGGATCGATAAGCCAGCACAAGCCTAAGTGGACAATACGAGGGATCGGCTCTGTCGGCCTGCTAGCTTCGCCGAACTGCCGATGGATGCTCGTTCTCACTAGCCCAACGGCGTCGACCAAAGCTCGAACCCACCTATCGACAGAAGATGCTCACCCAGGAGGATTCGAAATGGCAAGGGGAGGACCACTTGCGGGAAAGTACTATGAGGTATGTTTGTGGGTGCAAGTAGGAGTTTGAAACTCATCCTCGATCTGTCGACCCCTGGGTTGGTTAGTAAACTGGGCGGCCATGTCGCCGAAGACTCCGAATCGGAGAACAACTTAATCATGATGAAGGCGCCCAATGTTGAGGAGCTGCGTCGGAGGAACCAACGACAGCCGATTAGCAATATCCCCGAACACATCCTACTCGACATTTTCCTCATCGTCCTCGAGGACACTAAGCTTTGGGCGTATTATATAACCCTCCACATCCTGTCGCAAGTTTCAGCTGACTGGGCCCTACTCATTCGCGAATCACCATCCCTTTGGTGCCTCATCAATTTCCACGACTCAGCCGAGATACATCACATTGCGTTCTCGAGGTCGAAGGACTCCCCGATCGACATTATCTATAGCTTAAGTGATGAGCGGGGAGGGAACGATCCGCTCATTGCGCGCTTGATACTCCAGAGTCATCGATGGCGATCCTTGGAGTACTACGGATTCCCCAACCGTTGCTGGCTAGATGATCTCCATGGTGTTCAGGCTCCTAAACTGGAGCGTCTGGATATCCATGTCGCCGTCCGTCCCAGGGTCTTAGAGCTATTTCGGGGTGAGGCACCCGCTCTCAAGTACCTCTACCTCTCGGGATGCTCCATCGACTGGAGATCCAATATGCTCTCGGGCCTCAAGACGCTTCATCTCTACAGCATCGAACCAACTTGTCCTTCCGTGGATGATCTTGTCAACATCCTTTGTGCGTCGCCCACCCTCCTCAACTTTGACCTATGCTACCTCAAATGCGAGGCACCTCGTGATGATCTTACTCTCTATACGAGACCCATTGAGCTTTTATACCTCGAGACTTTCAGTCTCTGTGACCTTCCTCTTCTCACCGTCCAAAGTCTCCTTCGTGTACTACGTATTCCCGCGTGTATACAGCTCACGCTCGACGTTCGGCCGGAAACACCACTGGACCTCTTCGACGCGTCAATGGACCACATCCTTTCAGTTATGAACAAGATACTCGCTTCGAAGAAGGAGAGTTCTCGATCGAGCTTCCTGATCATGGACGACACAGTCACCATACAACGCTGGCCGGTAGATACGGGTCGATTGAAGTTGAACGTCAGTGTACGTGGGGATGCGGGCATGGACTCCATTCTGATGGAGAGGCTCGTGAAGGTCTTCGAGTCACCACGAGCCGTCGACCTCGAAAACCTGGCCCTCAAGGGCAGCGCATCAACCGACTTCCCCTCATCACTCATCCAACCAATCTTTCGCAGTTCTCTTCGCAGTCGGTGTCTGAGGATTTCAGGCCGAATCTGGATGGATGAAACCCTCAGATGTCTCGGGGAGCCGATCACTGTCGATGGCACAACGCGGTGGCCACTTCTCTCACTCCAGACTATAGAACTAGTTCGGTTCCCGCCCAAGATCAATATACTCCTGGACATGGTCAAGCGCCGATACGAAGCGGATCCTGATCTAGATAACATTGTTGCGGGCTCGCGATCTATGGAACGGCCAGCTGCGTTGAACAAACTGGGCATCGAGACCCCTTTCAATGATGCCGACGCTGCTGAGGTTCAGCGATTGAAGAGCATTTTGGGCGAGGGGGTTGTTGAATGGAAGAGTTCTGAAGAGATGCGAATGGTTATAACAGAAGATTGATGACATCCGGACATTTCAGGACGGTTGGGGTGCGGACGGCCGCGACCATCCCTTAGCGTCGGGCTATGGATTGTATGTAGGACTAGGAGCAAATAGAGCAAGTTAGGATTGACAGCTAGTAAAGGTGTGATATGACGAGGCATGGCCTGGTCGGTCACAGCCAAGAAGAAGGAAGAGCTTGGCTGGAGAAGGACCTGCTGGTTAAAAATGAAGATGCTGAAAGATCTGATCGCCCGCCTCTAAATCTGCTGGTGCCAAATGCGGTTGTCAAGAAGACTGCAGCGTGGGAGATGCACCTCAGAGAGGTAGAGTGTACCTCTAGCGTGCCCAAAATCAAAGAATTCAGTTCCTTGTTTTTTGTTTTGTTTTTTGTTTTTTTGTTTTTGTTTCTTTTTCTCGGCTTCTTGTTCTTCGGGATCGAGTCGATCGTCGTTTGATACGTTTCTAGAGCAGGTCTTTGCGTTACATTGGCAGGCATTCACTACAGAGGTAAAGTTCCATGGTACAGATCAAATTATCTCTAACCAGGGTCATGATAGAGATGATGATGTAATGTCCGGTATTAGAATGAGTGAGGACAATGGGGAGGTGAAAGGAGTGTAAAGCAATGAACGAAAAAATGGTAGATATAGGGAAAACAGTGAAAGCATGTGACCGAGGGGCGATGAATGGTGGTAGTGTGGGCGGTGAAGACGAAGCGTTGATTAGTTCGACCACTTTTCACGCAGTGGGGATGGACTGAGGGAACCTAAAGACGTTGGTTGGATCCTGTGCTTTCTTGATGGCAATGAGCTTGGCCAGATTAGTCGCGTAGTATTGGCTTGTCCATTGGGTCGTTGTCAAGGTTGGATCAATATAGCAGGGATCTATCATAGAGTATGATAAGCAAAGATGAGCTTGCGTTTTTTCCCGATCATGACCATCTTAGAGTTTCAAAGCGGGACATACAAGCTTGAACGACGGTAGATTGCAAATTTGACACCAAGTTGTTCAGGAATGTGATACCATTGCTCGGGAATTCGTCAGTCCCGCTGGAGCCATAGAACTGGAAGTTCAAAATATCGTTGCGATTCGCATACGCGGTCACGATGTCGGCAACATTAGATATGACACCACCATAAACTGCAAAGTGACAATGCCTCAGTGTTGGCTACATCTGGTAGTTGGGTCAGGTACGAACGAGGGACGTACGATCGATGTTGCACCACCATTTCGATGGCCCACTGGCACCATTCACAATCATCCAGTTGACCCAGTTGGTATAGTTCGCGCTGTGGACGGTGGCTGAGTTAAGCAGGAGGGACTGAAAACGAGAAGGTCATCTTAACGACAGCAAAGAATCGTCGCTATGGACAGAAGACATACCTTAGCGAAGAATGTATCTGATGAATCGCCATTCGATACGCTCCATGACTTGCCCAAAGTTTGATACAGAGTCCCGTCGTAGTAGTTTGCTGGAGCCTGCGTATTCATAATAGGGTTCAGGGATGCGATCATCTGCATGAACGGCGCCATAGCAGCGTCCAGTTGGGCGACTGTCCCGTAGTAGGTCCCCTCGATGTCCATGTGCAAGTGCTGACTATCCTGCCAACCAATAGGCATGACGGCTGACAAGTTCGTATCCACGTTGGTCATGGCGAAGCTCTGGAAGGAGGTGAGAATCAGGATGGCTTGGGAAGCGGAGACGGTATGATATGAGGGGAAGTTGATCTCGTAGTTGATGAGTGCAGGCGGTGCAACGTCGGTACGGAAGGTCCATGCCGTTACAATGCCGTAGGAAGGGGCCGCGCCACGGAGCGCAAAGAACAGCTCCGTATGGCTCGTGGCCGAGGCGGTGACAATTTGGCCATCACTGAGTACGACTTCGGCTGCGGTGGCGTGGTCCAGTAGCAGGCCAGACTTCCTGCTGTAGGGACCGAACCCACCATAGGCAACATGACCACCAAGTCCGACCTTCAGATATAGAACAGATTCAGGTATGATTTCTCTGGGGCTGCCGTTCTTAACTCACCTCAGGACACGTCCCATGGGGAAGAGCACGGGAGCCGTTATTCCAGATATGTTGTGCCAACTCTCCAAGACGATTTCCAGTCTGTGTCACTACGTCCACATTATTTGAAGCGTCCGTGTTCATCGAGATCGCTTTCATCTGGGATAGGTCTATGATCAGATGGTTGTCCTCCCCGCCGAGACCGTAAGCGGCATACGAGTGTCCTCCAGAGCGTGCCGTCACAGGCATCCCTTGGGCGGCCCCACATTTGACAATGGTTGCCACCTGTTCAGGCGAATAGCTGCATCGCGTAGGGTTGTATCAGCGCCTTGAGAACCGTGCTCGTGACATCCGAAAGCAAAGTGACTCACGGATATGTGATCGCAGCAGGTGTATAGCTGAGCCTTCGATTGAAAGCCAGGACCGCATTCGAGAATCCAGTCTGTCCTGGGGTCAAGACCTTGCTTATGCCTCCACTGCTGAGACAAAATGAAAGCGAAGGTAGTTGATGCTTTGCGATAGATGCTTCCGAAGCCGACAGTATGCTCAGAAGGACAGTGAAAATAATAGAGTAAGCCATAGTTGGAGGGTAAAGATAGTAAAAATGGTCGACGTGAGGGAGAAAAAAAGGAACGAGTGTTCAAATGAGTGGAGGGCGGGGGCGCGAGTGCCACTTGGAGGGGAGAACGATTCAGATGACGAACGACACAGCGTCCCAAAGTTTTCCTTATGGGGTGAAAGTGGCTGCAAGTCCTAGTTGATCCTGTAGGTGCATTGACATAAAAGCACAATGGGTCTTGAGAACACGGGATCTACATCGAACAAGGCTTGGCCAAATTTCGGACCCGTGCTTTCTTGGTCAAAGCCGGACTTGAATTACAGGATTATGTGTATTTCCGATGCTCTCTGTGGTCGATGGGATAGATTAGTTACCTTACCTGCTATTTACGCTGACACTTGTGATTCGCGTTTTACTCCATCCAATACGCTGCACCTGAGTTCAACAGATTTGATCTATTCCGCTCTCACAAGTAAAAACGCGTGGAAAGCCAGCCACGTTCGATTGATTTTGATGGATGGTATAAATACAATGGCATGAGAGATACGACGGGGAGCCCACAGTATGAAAATGTCTCGTCCAAGTTAAAGGGTATAAGCTGAAACAAGAACGACGAGAATGGGTAATGTCACGATAATATTCGAAAATAGGCGTCCCGGATACTGTATCGGTGTGGTGGGATACTTGCATGATAATGAAGGGAGGGTAAAACGTGAATAAGCGCTTGAAGTTGAAGTGGACGATGAAGGAGATATCCCTTGGGTGGCACTGTTCAGACAGAAAGGGATCATTTTCGAGGAGATGAAGGGCCAGACGTCAGTAAACTTGAGGCCGAGGAGACGGTCTTTCGAAAATCGAAGAACGCACTTTGCGGTACCAATGGGGATCGATTGCGGGAACCTGAACACATTCGCTGGATCCCATTTTTCCTTCACCGCCATGAGTTGCGGCATATTTGCACCAAAGTACTGACTCTCCCATTGAGTTTGTGTTAGAGTAGGGTCGATGTAGTTGGGATCTACGGTCAACCCAAATGTCAGCCAAAACGAGGGCAAGGCATGATTGATTGCCCTCAAAGGAAGGATTGATTAACGCACAAGCATGCACTACGGTCTTTTGGAGGTTGGAGACCATCGCGTTCATGAAAGTGATGCCATCCGTGGTGCCACTGGATGGGAAAGCGTTGTTACCCGAGCTGCCGTAGAACTGGAAGTTTAACACGTCGCTCCTGCTGGTATAGGCTGTGGCGTTACTGGCAATGGTGGAGATGAAGCCACCGTACACTGAAGGGACAGAGACGTGCACATCAGTTTTTTTTTTCGTACCACGGAGGGAGGGAAGCAAACCGATAAGCTGGAAGGTGAACTCACTGTCAATTTGAACGAACCAACCCACGGAGGAGGCGCCGTTCGCCATCAGCCATGTCGCCCAACCGTTATAGTCCAGTGTCGAGGTCAGCGACGAATCGACTGTCAAGGACTTTTTTTAATGAACGCAAAAAGAGTAGGTGAGATCTCACGATAGACCAGTAGGAGGGTTGAGACGGCTGCATGACACACCTTTGCGAAGAACGTATCGCTAATATCGGGAGTGGCGCTCACGTCCCAGGACCCTGTCTGATAGACCGTCCCATCAAACCAATCCGTCGGCGCATTGGCGGTCACATTCGGACTGATTGACGTCAACGCACTCGTCAACGGCGCGATCGCGGTATTGAACTGATCCGTGGTGCCATAATACGTCCCTTGAATGATGATGTTCAAATTTGCGCTATCGGAATAACCGATGGGCATCAACGCGGATAAGTTGGGGTCGGGGTTCGATACGGCAAAGGTCTGGAAAGCGTTGAGAATCAGGACTGAAGATGTGAGGTTGGTTTTGCCACCTGGGAAGTTGATCTCATAGTTGATGAGTGAAGTCGGTGCAGCATCGGTGGTGTAGGTCCAGGCGGTGACGATGCCAAAGGAGGGTGCAGCGCCGCGGAGTGCGAAGAAGAGGTCGCTGTTGGATGCATTTGATGCCGTGACGATGGTACCGTTGGCAAGGACGACCTCGGCTGATATGGCCCGGTCGAGGAGGAGGCCTGCCTTCCGACTATAGAGACCAAATCCACCGTATGCTGTGTGTCCACCAATCCCGACCTGATGTTAAAATAAAAATAAAAAATAATACAGGTCAGCTCTGATGAGCGAGAGAGAGCTCATCGCTCAGGAACTTACATAGGGACAGGTTCCATGTGGGAGAGCTCTTTGCCCATTCAACCAGATGAACTGCGCAATGTCACCGAGGCGCGCTCCCGTCTGAGCAACGGCGTTGACGCCATCTGCGATCGTGATGGTTTTCATCTGAGATAAGTCCACTACCAGATGATTGTTCTCTCCGCCGAGACCGAAAGCAGCGTATGAGTGACCGCCGGAGCGTGCGGTGACGCTAAGACCTTGGGCAGCGCCACATTGAACGATGCTTGCGACTTCCTGAGCCGTGGTACTGCAAAGCAAGAACACCTATTAAAATGATTCAGGAAAACGGTGGACAGAAACTATTGTGACGCACGGGTATGCGATGGCAGCGGGCGTGTAGTTAAGCCTTCGATTGAAGGCGAGAGAAGCTGTGGCAAAGCCAGATTGTCCTGGGCTTTGAACAGTGGCAGTCGTTCCAGTCAGACAGGATGTCAAGGAGTCCCGGGCTTGTAGATCGAGGGTCGCAGCGGAGACGGCGAGACCTGCGAGGACGACATTGATGATGATGGAGCCCAGCATGACCGGATATCAAAGCGTAAGGTCGCAGGAAGTACCAACCAAGGAAAATCGGAGGGCACAAGGGAGAGAAGGCAAGGGGGGGGAGCGTCAAGAATGGTTGTTGTTTGGGTTTTGCCTCTATAAAGGTTGAGAAAAAAGCGGTGCAAAGGCCTCAGGGTATCCATTCCGTTCAGGGGAGAACAGTCAGGTGACCACTAGTTACGTGGCTGAGCTTAGACGCCCAAAGCAAGGCTTAGGCTACCGAGTCCTCTACAACTCACAATGCATCCAAGACATGGAAGCAAGCGCCCAAGTCGATGCTCACTGAACGAGTGAAGACGGTCAGATAGCCTTGGGCTTTTTTTCTTGATCATTGGGGATTGGAGGACACAGGATTCGTGGCACGTTACACTGCAAAGCAACGTGCACGTGATATTGTTGCTATGCTAGTAGTTGGCACCAGGGCGGTGCCAAGAAAAGCAAGCCAGTGGCGTGGGGCGAGAGCTCTTGGCATCTGCCTTGACGGCCGTGAAGGCTGTGAAGAATATAGAGTTAGTAAAATGTGAAACAGAAACTGGCCGGCTGCACAAGATGGCGCTGATAGCACACCATCTATTCGGCTAGTACGTAGACCTTAAACTCCATACGGGCCTGTGCATATCATCAAAACGACCAGCAGGGTCCACTTCAAGCCACCAGTCTAGTCTGAATCCAACTCCCCGCTAAAACCGCCAACATCTCACCAGAACGGTAAATGGAAGGAGGCACAAGGACTGAAATAACCTAGCATAAGATAGATACTTGGTATTGATACACGAAAAGATTGGCTCTTTATTGTTATGAATGGTCTTCAGAAGTTCTAATCCTGAGAAGAATACCCAGATCCGACTCGACCATCCCTGTTCACTTTACGTGGATTGAAACAGACAGCATACAACAAGCTGTATTCAGACTGACAGAACTCTTTATCCAGGACGATGGCTGTATCGTCCGAAAACTTTATGCATGCGATCCTAAAGTTGTTGCTGGAAGATTCTGCCTCTGCCTCGAATAACACCAGGGACATTCACCAGCCAGCGTAAGCCGCTCACCAACCATCTCCTTTGACTTGAAAATAGTAACCGATCGTATCATCAGCCAAGTTCACAAACGATTACCACGACCGACCATCAGCTCGCCTCACTCACTGGCGCAATGCAACACCTGACCATAACGACAGTAGATCTCAGGCATCTGCACAACACCTTCGCTCCGATCTCCAAGCTTCCAGTTGAACTTCTTGTCAAATGATTTGGCACGCTTTCCCTGATCCCCTGTTAGGCGAAGCGAACTTTACAAAGACACTGTTCGACAAGCGGTGCGCTACTTCCCTCGTCTGTACTTGCACACGAATGTCTCGAGGCATTTATGAGATGCTATTATGGGGTTCGAAGGGTTTTGGCCACACATCGATAGTCGGTGTCCTACGAGCAACTGGACAACCGCCCTTGACAAGTCCCTATCCCACCACTAACGTTGTATTTGGGTCAACCCCCTGACTCTTCTCCAGGCCACAATTTGCTCACGACTCACAGGGGGTCCACCCCGATGGCTATCAAAGCTGTTGAGCGATGACAGTCGGCGAAGTTGGTGATATCCGAGTATCAGGAGTTAACGGCATTCGAGATTGACACGGCCCCAAGTCTTGTTCCCCTTTATCATTCCCTCTCGCAATATACAAGGGGGATGGTAGACGCTTCGGCTGTTTCGTGGCGAAAACACCGCGGCTTCGTCATCTCTGACTTGGAGGTAGCGCCAACTTCGATCTCCCGGCACTCGTCTCAACGGATCTTCGAACTCTCCCCCTCTTAGCAGCATCTTCAACATGTCTATGCACGGAATCCTAGGCCTCGTTCGTGGTTGTGTCAACTTGAAGTCATTCAAGCCGACTAGGTGTAGGTTCGAAGGTGGAAAGCGAGGGGTAGTGGAGGCTGCTGTACACCTTCGGGAGCTCGGATCCATCATTTTCGGCCTCCACGAGACGGCGATGAACCACATCTTCACTGACATGAAAATCCCTAACTGCAACTCCTACAAGCACTTCAAGGCAGGTAACGAGCCTTTGTCTTCGAATCTCGCCCCGGTGATCCCCTCTGAGGAATGTTCCAATTTCGTCCGCACTGTACTCTCCTTATGATCGAGATTGGATATAAATTGTCCAGGAACGAAGTGGATATCACTTTTCGATACTCAGAAGAAGACCGTAGAGCTGGAGCCACAGCGATGAAGGTCAGGATGGCCTTGTTGAGCGCCAAAACTATCATAGACTGGCTTGCATCCATCTCACAATCTGCTCCAGGCGATCTGCCCGTTGCCGTCGGCGTCCACTGGCTCCGTCAACTCCATCTCAGCCAACATGACACACCCCACATCCTTTGGAGTCTACCAGGGCTGGCGAGCTTGTCCCTCGAAGGGGGGGGGGTAATTATGTTGATAGCATTCTGAGGGGTCTATCCCATCCCGTAACAACCAAGAATGGACGTAGCCTATGGCTGTGTCTGGAGCTACACACACTCAGACTGAGCGACGTCAACTACTCTGATACTTCTTGCTGTCGCTGGTGGAGGAAAGGTTCGCGAGCACAGGAGTAAGCGGGGATTAGACAGGGCAGAATGGGACACCAGTCCCATTCGAACACTTGAAGGTGCGAAGAGAGTGCTGCGGGATGGACTGGGAAACGTGATTGAATATCGTGGATATCTTGGGCGACGGTGCTAAGTGGGAACAGTGCACAGAAACACTGCAAGGCCGGTTCTATCATGACGTTCTCGTGGAGAGAAGTATTGACAATTCATTGAGCCTGCAGGAGATCGTAGATGGGCTGGAAGTAGAGGATTGACGATCAGTAGCGCACAAACACCTGAAAGTACCAGTCCCATTGACTGCGAGTTATGCTCTTGGGTAGACGCAACAGATTGTTTTATCTTGCTGATATATGCATCGCAGACGGAAGATATGAGAATCCATCGACCCTTCCAGAAGCTAGACGTAGATAATCGTATAACAAACGAGAATGATCACCGAACACCGGAACTGTTTCTAGTGGCACCCTTTGGAGGACTCTCTGGGAAAAGCCTTGGTCTCAATATCACAAGGATCAACGTTGTGATCGAGGCCGTACGTCGATTCAACTTGATGCAAATAAATTTTGCACTGCTGCACGACATTAAGGGGTATCATCGGAAGGCGTGGAGCTCCATAAGACGTACATACTCAGCGACTTTGTTTTGGTCAAAGTTTGATATATATATCTATAAGTCAGGCCTAAAGAAAAGAAGCATAACTATAGGCTATCGCTATGGTCCACGAATCCGCGGGCAAATAGTTCTGTTGGACCCAAATAAGCTCTAGTGTAACATCAGGGTCCATTTGATGTTTAACCAGCCAATCATCGCGTTCGAGTCTGGTCTGAATTCAACCCCCCCACAAACGACCACTACCACGCCAAATTGCTATTTGATAACGAATGACGGACGTTGACTATGAAGCTATAAGGCTAGAGAATATCAGGAAGGCAAGCGAATACGCTCGGGGGCGTGCTCTTTTAATGACTCTTTTGGGCTCAGCGAAAACATTAATATAGAACCGAGACATCCTCGCCGCTCTTGGTCTCGACAAGAACGCGCTAATCGGCCCCTCGGTGGCCGCGCCATCCTATCCGAACCCGAACCCGCTAAAAACATCCAGTAGAAAGGCGAGCGTGTCGTCAAAGAATCGCGACACGGCTGCGTACCAACTCGAGGACGACGCCGAGGACACAGATGAAGATGACGACGTCGAGAAACCTAGAGCAGAAGTTGCAAAGACGAAAACAGTCAGTAGACCGTCCCTTGGGACGCGTAGCAGCGTGAGGAACGCGGGGAAAGAGGTCATCGACTACTCTGGTGACAACTTTAAGAACGCACACTCTCTTCCGACCGTGGTCTCGAGGAAACGAAAGAGCCGTGCAGCCGGCGGCGATGCTGATATCGTCTTTGACAACTTGGAGGATGGTGAGTTGCCGAGGCACAAGTTGGGGAAACGCACGCAGAACCCGAAGACGTTTGGTCATATCCCTGGCGTCGTAGTCGGGACTATGTGGGAGCTTCGGTGAGGCGTTTCTCCCGTCGTGTTGCCATCGGTCCAAGTTCGGCGACTAAAAGTGCTTCCCACAATAGGATGCATTGCAGCACGGCTGGTGTTCACGCGTATGTCGAAACCCTGATGGCCGTGAGGTTGATATCTGAGGTATTGACATTATGCTTAGGCCACCGGTATCAGGTATTGCTGGAAGCCAACAGACGGGTGCTTGGAGCATCGCCCTCTCTGGAGGTTACGAAGACGACATCGACCTAGGTTATGGATTGTAAGTTAAGGGCTGTTCCAGGCTCTGTTATGCAAAGGTCCTGACATGTATTTATTTCTCACAGTACATTTACTGGAGCTGGCGGCCGGGACCTCAGAGGCACAAAAGAGAAGCCGAAGAATGTAAGGCCGTGAATTATTCCGGGTATATCTTTGACAAATCTGCCTGCTCATCCATTCTTCCTTTGCTAGCTCCGTACCGCACCTCAAAGCTGTGATCAGAGCTGGAACAACCCTTTAAACGCAGCCTTGAAGAAGTCCAGCGAGACGCACAAACCAGTCCGTGTGATCAGGGGTTACAAGCTGCAATCAAAGTATGCGCCAGTTGAAGGGTAAGCACGCAACCTGCTCCCCCTTTCAGCGAATGACTGGCCCTGAAGATTCCATCACGCTGTCGTGAGAATAGGTATCGCTACGACGGTTTATACACCGTAGAAAAGGCCTGGATGGAACGAGGAATCAACAAACGAGGTTACAAAGTCTGCAAGTTCGCGTTCAAGGCAAGTCCTTCGCTAGTCTATTAGGAATGGACCGATCTCCCTTGGGAATTGTTTTTGCTGACCTATTTCTCCGGTGTGGATGTTTCAGCGCGTGGCTGGACAGCCTCCTCTCCCCGAACGGGATCTGGACGCTGAGCGACGGGGCGATTCCACAGACGCGGAGACCGACGATGTGGGTAC
>WSTV01000004.1:199474-235102 GCA_019632285.1 Tulasnella sp. 332 | reverse complement strand
CGTGCTGCAAGACAATGTAAAGCCAGAGTTGGATAGTGAGTGTCTATTTAGCATGAATTTTTCTTTTGCATTGTCATGATCAGTCCTTAAGTGGACGCTCTATGTTGTGGTAGTCCTATTCTGTGGTATCAAGTGAGGAAACTTCCCCGCCATTTACATCAGTCCTACTGTAACTGACTGCACTTATATTTCAGTCCTGGCATCAAGTCTGCCAAGACTGGCCATCATTTTGCTCATCCGACGAACCAATTCTACCGAGCTCTCCACCAGTCAGGTCAGAGCTGCATCACATCCAAGTTGTTATGTGACACGCTCATCCTGTCCTTGATAGGCCTAACCAAAGAGCTGCTCTTGCCCTCGGAAGATTGGACGATGCCAGATCGATATAACTATGGTCTGGTGAGTGGTGGACCTTACTCTCAGGCAAAGTACTGGATCGGAGCTTAAAATCTCATTCACTTCCGCAGACGAACATCGTCGTCCGGCCCTCAATAAGTTCAACAGAGTTGACTAAAGCCGAAAAGGTTGCAAGCGTACCGACATTCCTGGGCAAAGTTTCCCAACTCCGACCGCGTATCGTTTGCTTCATCGGTCGGGAGGTTGCAGATGCTGTGGAGACCGCCATTCGACAGCATACTCGAAAGCATGGCGTGTCGTCTCCAAGGAAGAAACCAGTTCCTACGCCAGACGCTTCGATCAAGACTGAGAGCAGTAACGCCCACAGCTCAGCTACTGCTGAGGATTGGATTACTACATCTGCCCCAGATCTTTCACAAGATTCGATCGTGGTGACCGCCGAAGCTGGTTTTACATCGCCTCTGGCGACGACTGCTCCTGGATTCCGGATGATGTCGTACAAGATAGTGCATGATAGCGCAAACGCGGAGGGTCAGTCATTCCCAATCCTTTTTTTTTTTTCAGCCGTGTGGCTGATGTTTATTTTTCTATTGACGCATTGATTAGGAAACGGATCCATCGTAACGGAAACCCTATTCTTTACGGCTCCGAGTACATCAGGACTTGTGACTGCCTATCGGGTAGGACCTATCATTCGTTCTATCACCAGGTACTGATTAGATTCCATTAGCTGGAAGATCGTGTACAACTTTTTCGCCTCCTGCTGATTGAGAAGCGCGCTGTGGCCAACGGCACGCGGACAACGACGGGCTTCAAACCCATTCCGCCTACCTTATACACTCTGGAGTGACACGGAGAACTATATCTACTTTCAGAGATGTCATGAATCACTTATTCCTCTCACTCGACTCAGTAGAGTCATTTAGAACACTCAGGTGACACCACACCACCCTCGCCCTACACATATGTCATGTATGACTCCAGCGAGCAAGACTGTGACTGAGGCACAGTTTTGCTCGATGGAGTGAAAAGGTCCTTGCACATTTTTTGGGTTGGGGGGTTTGAGGGTACAAGCAGACAGGTGTGGGGTTGGCTTTGGGGGTTTGATGCAAGCATCAGACGACGGATGGACGGCGTTGAAGAGAATGACTGATATCCTGAGACGGAGCAATGATATTGGAATAATGGGGATGGAAACAAAATATCAAAAGCGTTTAGCACGCAAGAAAGGACGAAGGGCGGAAAAAGTAAAACCAGAGCTGTAGGGATGCGAGCAAAATACAAGTAGAAAAAAAAAGATACACAAAAGATATTCCGAGATGATATAGCAGGATAGATTGTCGAGTTTGAGGATAGGGTGTTGTGAGGAAGTAGCAAGAGCAATGATGACGTTGGGCGAGGAATGGAATGGTTGGTAGCGATGAGAGAGAGAAGGATGCAAAAGGGCGAACAGGAGGGGGAACGTGATGGGGGGGGGGGGGGGGTATTTCCTGATCCTATCAGTGATTAAACCGAGAAACCAGAATGTAGCGAGGCATATAAAAAGCGTAAAACCCACAGAGGCGATGATTACCGCGAATGGCATTTATGCAAGTGCAACCACTCGAGAGAACCCCCAACCATCCAATAGGCATCAAAGAAATTTCGTTTCGAACGGTCCATATCGGACGATGGCGAGGTAGGACCGATATTGTTATATTTGTAGTTGTCGTCACTCCCATCACAGCCTCACCCCGAGCTGAATGAGTAAACTTTCGGCATGCTCCGCCCTCTGCTGCCATTCCATCTTCTCCTGCTCGAGCTGCTCGTTCTCCCTCGTCAAGCGAGCGACTGTCTCTTTCATCTCCTCCGCGAATTGGGCCTTACGCTGCCGTGTCTTCCTCGCCGCCAAGGTATTCAGCCTTCGCTTCTCCTTGATATGCTCAGCGAGCTCGTCCTTGGAGGTCATCGCCGGAGACCCCCCAGCCAGGCTCGACGGTGCGCCCGCTTCCGAAGAAGAGGACGAATCCATTGGGTGATGTTGCTCCTGTTGAGCATCATCATGATCCCTCGCGGACAACCCAGCTTGTTCCGACGACCTCTTCCTTGCCATGAGCGGTGCGGTTTGCGCGTTGAACGTCCTTGCAACACTACTTGGAACTTCCTTCCTCGATGTTGACGTCACCCCGTTGTACTTCCTTGGCTGGATGGGCGCCTCCAATGGAAGCAGGTCTGTGGGCTTCACGTTCCTCCTGTATCCATTTGGCCGTGTACTACTAGCGGCTGAGCCCAGGTACGGTGAGGGCGCTGCAGACGACCCGGATGATGCGGACACATGCCGGCGGTGGGAAGAGGACGTGGTCTGCGCATAGGGATGCGGATGGAGGCGTGGCCGCTTGTTCGCCGAGGGTGACAGCGATGGAGACATCGTCGATGTTAGCGTTGGCGCGGACGTCGATGTGACGAGGTTCGACCCCGAGGAGGATGCTGAAGACTCTTGAGACGATGAGGCTGCATCTTTGCTGTGGAGACCGAGCGCTGGGCGATGTACCGGCATCGGCGAGAACTGTTGTTGTGGTGGTGCATGTACTGACATGTCGTTGAATAACTTGGCGTCTGCCATGCCACTTTCTGGCCACATCTGGAATTGGTGTTGTGGACTGGCTTCACACGGAGAGACGAGGATGTCTGGTGATGGCCCAAAAGAGGATGGAGCGGAAGCGGAAACTCCTTCGCGATCGAATTCGTCGAATGGGACGACTGCAGGCGACTGGAAGGCAGCGAGGAAAGACGTTGTCGGATCGTTATTGAGTGGGTGTTGGAGCGCAGGTGACATAGGACTAGTCAGAGCTTGTTGGAGGTCCTTCAATGCCGCTTCATTGTCTCCACCCAGCGTGGCGGTACCACCGCTCCCTATGCTCACTGCTGTGCCGGGACCGAACACTGGAAACGGCGAGTCATTTCCAACGGCTGGGTCTATTGTGCAGAGACAATTGCGGTAGACAGAAAGGGCGCGGTAAAAGAAGGGTAGAACATCATATGAGTCAGAACTTTGCGACATATATAATTGTGAAAGAGGGGAAGCACGCACCCTGCTCGCAACTGTTGATGAACTCATTCATGCCTTCCCAAACATCTGGCGCATTTTGAAGTGGCTTGGTCACTATCGGCGAAAGCGGCGGCGGCATGTTGGTCTTGCGGGATACTGCTGCCGACCCATTGGATTGCCTCCTCAGCATCTTGGTGTAACTGGACCGGAGCGACGGTAATGGGTTCCCCGAAAGCGAACTCGTAGAATGGCTCTCTTCCTGAATGGCGAACGGATTGACGCGTGGTGAGGGGTGGGAGGTGACCTGAGGGGTCGGTGGCAACGAATCGGGGAGAGGCCGCTGTGGGGTCAAGATGGTAAGACTCGCCAGTCCCATTGATGGTGATATGAACGAGGAAGGAGGCATCCCGCCGGCGTTGAATGGTGGGGCCATGACAGGGCTGTATAGTACCGATCCATAGTCCTGTTGGTAGGGGGATGTGAGGGGTGTCGACGAATGGAGGGGCGACTGTTGTGCTATGCCATATGGTGAAGACATGGGATCTATGAAACCACCTCCATTACGCGAGCCTAGGCTCTGGAAGTGAGGACCGTTGTAGGAAGGAATCGTGATAGATGGTCTAGATGAAGCCGAATGCGGCGCGGATGAGGAGCACGAAGGCTTGGAGGGTGGCAGGGCGCCAGACCTGAGTGTTGAGGGAATCATTGGATGAGAGGTTTGGCTTGAGTGTGTTATCGGAGGGAGATCGAGGGAATTAATGGACTCACAAATGGGTTCCAAGGACTGTTCTTCAAGAACGTCTGGCGAAACCTGTGCTTGATGGCGGGATGGCGGTGGTGAAGTGAAGTTGTGCGCAGGGATGTGGGGGAGGTGATGGAACAAGTTCGGTGCAATTCCACTCCTCACTGGTCCATATCAGAATCTACCCGCCACACGGCCAAGCGAGTCCCAACCCAGGCAATCTCGGGCAGTGCACTCACTGCCTTAGCCGCCCTCGAATACCATCCATCTAAGCACCCTCCACGCCATCATCAACCTCACGTGGTCGACGTGTCGAGCTAAATCAAGCTTGGCCATCGTCGTCGACTCTGTGTATTGAAGACGACACCATCTGCCACTGAGATGCGTGTCCTTGACAAGATTGAGCGCTTAGACAATGCTGTGCAATAGTAGAAACAGCGCAATGGCTGCGATCGCTTATTGTCTCTAAGTGGCATGGCAGCACAGCTCTAGTGGAGCTCGCAAGCCAAGAGTTGTCCTTTTGCCGATCTAAGGCACGGCATTCAAGAGATACCTTCTGGATGCTACCAGGATACACGAGCCTACCAACTTGAAAAGCGACATATTCCATTTGGTATCGTGTTGGAGTTTTTGCTCGATAAAGGCTCAAGTCAGCGACCCAATCACACCGCGATGACCTGCATCAGAAAGTCTTGGCGTGTTGACCATACTTGGTCTAATGTTGGATCTCATTATGGGGCTATAGCACAAAGCGAATCTGTCGCCAGCGTCAATGCACGATCGGTAGTCAACGCCGCTGCCTGAGGGTCCAGATTAGACAACCAAAGGCAGTGAATATATCCCTGCCAATCGGGAACTACCGTTCAATCGACTGCTGTATCCCTTGGCTCACTTCACCAGCTCTATTTCCGCCCAACGTGGGCGTTCCAGAGCGTTGACATTGCCTCTGAATCCCGGCATCTATTAACAAACCGTCATTTTTCAACAACGAGTCGTTCCCGTGTCCCTCCCTTTACCCTGTCTTTCCCTTTCCACCCTCTCCTTCAACCTTGCCCTAGGAATTTTGAGCCCGGGCGCTATTCTTGCCGTCATCTTCCTCGACGCACTGCACGCGCCAGACACGTTGTCAAAAGCCCCCGTGCGGCGCTCCCCCACGTGCAGATCCGGTGACTTTTAGCGCTCAGCGCGACAATCGTTCATTTGCCTTGGGCTTGGATCAGCAGTCCATTGCATGCTGGCTATTACGCCTCGTGGTATATTTCATTTTCTACCTGCCAATTTGCTCATTAGCATCGGCGTCTATGTGAATAGTTCACCCCATGGAAGGTCAGAGAGTGCGAGAAACTAATGAACTAACAAGCACACAGTCATTTCGAGGGTATAAAACATCATACATATTAGGCATATCTTATCAACGGTCTAGTACCTGGCACCGTTCTTCTACTCGATCTGTATCTTCTGAACTGCGCTTTCTACCTTCTTTGGTAGCTCTAGTGTCAAGATCCCATGGTCGAGCTTAGCTGTGACCTTCAATGAATCAACGGGCCGAGGAAGGCGGATCGTTCGAGAGAATTTGGATGCTGGTGGACGCTGCGGTTGGGACTGCGCCTCTGAGACTTGGTTCTCCGATGTGGTTTCAGAGGTCGCTGTAGACATGCCCGCGGCCCGTGCACCATCTGCAAACAACTTGGAATCAGTATCACGCCTCTTCTGCTCGGTGCGAAGTGAAATAACTTACCAGAAGTGGTAGTATTGCTATCTGAACCTTGGGCTGACACGTCATTAGCGGAAGCGGCACCGGTCTCCGGGGTTACTGGTACTACCGGGACTGGGATAGGAGGAACCGCGCCTCCTTGGATGTGGAGACTCCTGTCGCCATCTCCAATAGTTACGTCCAGTTCCTCTTTCCTCACACCAGGAACTTCCGCGTTAATGACGTACTTATCTCCATCTTCGGCGACTTGAATCCGAGGACTTCGAAGCCGCCCGAAACCGAGCTCGGACAGGAAGCTGCGACCGGTACCACCGTTCCTTTCCACCTGGGCGTCTTGTCGTCTGGTACGGCGGAAGGGTCGGCTCCGGGGTGAGTCCGCGAATGGCTGAGCTGGAGGCTCAAATGAGTCGTCGAGCACGCGGAAGAATGGTTGGAACTCGGGGAGGAAGGCGCCTACAAAAGACATTGATCGGTGAAGGAGGCCTTGGAAGAGGGGCTTGGGTTTTGATTGTTTGAGGTGGAAAGTTGGCTTTGAGTGGTCGATGCTCTCGCCGACAGTGGTCGCTTATATACGCGCCGCAGCCAGTTTCCAAAGAAACCCACAATCTTCCAGCATACCGCAGTTTTTTTAAAGTTACTAGGTCGGACAGCTTTATCGCAGCAGCGGTGGTTTGGCCATCAGAAATTCCTCGAACATTCGCGAAAAGGTGGTGAATATTGATGATGAACCGTGGGATAGTCAATCTCGACGTATTGTAGCGCGGATTTAAAATGCCAAGGTAAGCCAGATCCAGATGATTTGAACGTTAGCGAAACAGTCGGGTGGGATAAGCCGTTGTGCTACCCTACATCAGAATGCATGACTAGGTGATAAGGGTGGTGCACACAGCCACCGAACCAAACTGAGATGAGCTCTAACACCGATCCCAATGATGGAAGGAGGCAGGAGAAGAGATTGAGCCGAAAAAGCGCACCTAATGGAGCAGATGAGCAATCGCCACATCGGCAGAAGGATCTCAGCATGGATTCACACCGCTGAATGTCTCCGGTTCTGCGTTTTATGCCCCATCCAGGCCCAGCCATGTCGAGTGTCATTGGATATCATGAGATGGAGAATGTGCTGACTGGTCGTGTGCCAGAATATCCCAAATCATACAGAGACCAGTCCTGCGAAGATGCTTCCACATGGACCTACCCAGAAAGAGAACTGATAGAAGTTGGTCGTGAGCTGCCTAAGCCACGCCCCAGCTCCTGATGGACAATAAGTGCCAACCATCAACGGATAATGCGGGTCAGCTTCGCGCCATGCGACGATAACGTAGAAGGCGTCGGCATGATAACCCGAGTCCAGCTGGAATGCCAAGCCCAAATCAAGTCAGGAAGGACATCAGCTATACAATGAAGAGGGCGCGAGCGCGGATGTCGAGGTGTTTGGGGTTGGTCACTGTAGTTGTTAGGCGATGTTGATGGTTTGGAGGTGAGGTTTGTTCAAACATCTCGTCTACAAAAACGCCACACCCCATTGAATCGGCACCGCATGGACACATCACGCTTCTCCCCTTTGGAAGACTTCGCATGCTTCGCCAAGGTACCCTCGTTGATCAAACGTTAGATATGACAGTGTGTTTCGGAATACCCTGTGAGCATCCCACATCCGCATCTCGCCTACAAAATGATAGTGCACTCGCTTAACCAAAAGAGATGTTGTGTTTATCCCCCCAAAATACACCTTCTCTTCCTCCTCCACCTCCACTTATCTGTACGCAATGGCTACTCAGGAGCACAGTCACAACTCCATGACTACCTCCGGCACGGCTCCCATTCCGACACTAGCGACTGCCCATACCACCACGCACACCGCTACTAACGAGTACGAGCCTGAAAAGAAGCAGATCCACAGTAACATCGCTACTAGCTCATTACATTCCTGCTCATTGGAGAAGCAAGAAGAAGCCATTGATCATGGCAACGAAGTGGCCGCTCAGGACGAGGAGAATCGTCACTCATTCTACATGAGATACAGGCCATTCATCCTCGCTGCATGGGCCCTCCTGATCTTCGGCTGGTGGATATCCTCTATTATGATCAAGGCAACACGTCACCGATGGTGTGTTATCATTTGATATCGAGGGTGACTTGGCGCACATACTGATTGTTGGGCATCGACAGGATCCCATCTACAGTCTGGGCATGGTTCTTCATCCTTCTTATTGCCTTCCGGTTCATTCCCAATCGTGTTGTTACTCGACCGATTCGCGCCGTCTGGGTCCCATTAATCGAACGACCTTGGTATGCGCTCTCTTATCGTATCCGGTTGGCGCTCGGTGTCCTTGCACTTTTTGCGCTCATCTTCGGATCCGGATTTGGTTTCCCATTGAAGGATGTGAGTGTGTAGCTAGGTGCCCTGTTTCACGTCCTGTAATCTTATCCTCTTTGTTGTAGGGTGGAACATATGCCGACAGAGCCATCTCAGTGTGCGGCTTATTCGTCTTTCAGACATGCTTCTTACTCGCTTCCTCAGACAGGCGCGCCATACCCTGGTCAGTCTCCGAATCATGGGCTGTTCGTCTGCCTTTGCTGAGGGCTTAATGCGGTTACTCACCAGGCCCACCGTCATCGTTGGACTAATGTTCCAACAAATCATCGCGCTCTTCGTCTTGAAAACTAAGGCTGGCTTCGACATGTTCAGCTGGATCGCATACCTAGCGGCCGACTTCCTCGCACAGGCTTATGCGGGCGCTGCATTTTTCTTCAGCCAAGACGTCGTCAACCAACACTGGTTCTTCGTCAACACTCTTTCTTGCATCATTTTCTTCGTTGCCTTTGTACAAATGATGTACTACGTGAGCACATATCGACTTACCTCTCACTTTCTTCGGAAGGCTGTCGCTGATGAGATGACTTGGATATCTACCAGCTCGGTGTGATGCAATGGCTCATTAAGAAGTTTGCATGGTTTTTCTTCAAGACAATGAACGTTTCAGGCGCTGAAGCCGTCGTAGCGGCAGCATCTCCATGGATTGGGCAGGGAGAAAGCGCATGTCTCGTCAAGCCATATGTCAATGTCATGACCGACTCCGAGATCCACTTGACCATGACTTCCGGTACGTTCCACTTCGCCCCTCTCCTCCACATGTCGCGGCGACTAACATGAATATTCTGATTTGTGAAGGATTTTCCACCATCGCTGGATCAGTCCTCTCGGCATACATCGCTCTTGGTGTACCGCCACAGAACCTGGTCACCGCATCGGTCATGTCAATTCCTGCCTCCATCTCCATCTCGAAGTTGCGCATGCCGGAGAGGGAAGAGCCTGTAACACGCGGAAATGTCGTCCTGGTGAGGGAGGAAGAGAATCCGCCCGTAAATGCTCTTCAAGCCTTTAGTCAAGGAGCACTCTTCGGTCTGGTGGTCGCTGGCCAGATTTTGTGAGAAGCTCTTCTATCATGGCTGCATCAACAGTTGCATTAATCATCTTGCGCTTTGCTTCAGGGCCGGCGTGTTGACCATTATCGGTCTTGTCACCGCCATTGACGGTTTGTTAACTTGGATCGGCAAAGGCTTCTCCATCCCCAACCTCACGCTTCAGCTCATCTTCGGTTACCTCTTCTACCCCGTGTAAGCTCAGCCAACGTTTGTCTAGCTTCTTGCTTTGCATCCTTGCTGATCGTTTCGTAAACTCATGACTCTCCAGCGTCTTCCTGATGGGGGTTCCGCGTAACGAGATCCTGATAGTTTCGCGCTTCGTGGCCACCAAGCTCGTAGCCAACGAGTTCGTGGCCTACCTGGCCCTCACAGCACATCAGCAAGCTACGCCATTGTCCGCTCGTGGGTTCACCATCGCGTCCTACTCGCTTTGCGGGTTTGCGAATATCAGCTCCATCGGAATTCAAATCGGTGTGCTCAGCGCATTGGCTCCAGGTCGCGCCAAAGCTATTGTGCGCCTCGCTCCTTCTGCGATGATATGTGGATTTGTAAGTCGTCATACCTACCTCTACTTATTTTTCTTTTTTCTTTTTTTACAAGGCTAGCCTTTGCTGACTTGAAACCTGAATCGCCTTTTCAGCTGTCGACGATGCAAACGGCAGGAATCGCCGGTATGTTAGTTTAGGTACAAGGACTATCTAGAGGTTTCGCGTTCGTTATATATATTTGTTGTTGTCGTCGTGTTCAACTTTTCCTTCCAGATGACCGCGCTCCGCTTTTAGAAGGGACGAAGTCTCTTCGCTTAGAGTACCGACCGTCAAGACATCTGTAATCCAGATAACCAGAGTTTGAGATATAATGGGATCGCTCAAACATCCATATCTGTACTGATACCATTTACCCTTAAGTCGTAGAAACAGCTGATGCGTCGACACCCTCTGTCGCCATCACCTTCTTCTCCAATACCCAGGCATCGTGCGGTTCCAGCTTCTTGTAATACCCTTCCACCACACCTACTTCGCTGAACCCATTGCTTTCGTAGAACCGCCGTGCTTCAACGTTGGAAGTTTGTACGTGCATATAGAAGTAGTCAAGTGTTCTCTTGAATGGCGGTGCGTCTTTCGGTGGTGTGGAGTTTATTGTCTTGTTGTGCTTCACAGCTGCGTCGACGACATGCTGCAGTGCTTTCGAGCCTACTTTCCGAGACCGGTATGGCTATGAGTAGTTGATAAAAGGACATTGGGTATCAGTCTTTGGTTGTTTCGCAGTGAATATTCAGCCCAGAGCCAAGCATGTTTTTCTTCCAAATCATCTCATATGACCAGCACAATGCATACGATTGTCCCCGAGGAGCTTTGTCCTTGAGCCTGAGGCACCATGGATATGTATGATGGGAATTGGTGATGGGGCTCGGCGAACTGGCACTCACCGCGAGAACGCCCATCGTCATGATATATAATCGTGACAGCCCCGGGGCCTTGGGATCCGCCTCTATTCGACAGCATATCGTGCCAACAGGGATGTCATTGTAGTATACTAGCGTCGAAGTGAAGGACATGTACGCGTGTAGGTCCCAATCAGGCCCCAGTCAGTATTGATATTGATACAATCTCTACTTTCAACACACCTAATAGGCAATAATCCTCGTGTTCAGGTAGCAAGACATCCTTGTAGAACTTCTCGCTGTATTTGATTGGAAAGAGCACCTGATTCAACTTCCGCAAAGTGCCGATGTTATTGGGGTTCACCGAGGAGAAGTCAATTTTGGGAGGCCGAGGCTTGACAACAGATGCGTTCGTGGTCGTTGCAGACATTACGTGGTTGTGGGTATGAGCCCAGATGTGAGTAGAGACGCTCAGAAGAGTCAGACGAGTGTAATAATGAGTGGTTAAAGGACGACGCGATGAATTGAACACATCTGCCCTGAATCAAGGGCCTGAACTGCGTCCATGCATCAACTAAGGAAATACATCACAAATGCCCTCTTGACCAGTGGCGACATTCGGTTCGATGGCAACAACGAGAGATTATCTCTTAGTAATACTGGCGCGAAGACTTGAGCTTTGGGAGAAATTCTGAGCGTAAGCATCCGCCTGTCCATCTTGAGATCAGCGGTCGATTTACCTAGCATTCTCTTCTTTGATGGGTCAGCCCCTTGCAGCTTGAAGTGAAGAAACGCGGTGATAGAAATCCAGACATTCGCCGCCGCTGACGGGAGCGACTCAAGGATCTTGAGAACGTTGAGAAGAGCGAAGCGTGATGAGTGCACTGGACGACCGTTTGAAAACGGAGGACGTACTCCGTATGCTTCGTCACGATCTTTCACAGAGGCAGCAAAGCCATGGAAGCTCCATGGAATCACAGGCTCCGTAAGAGAATTTAGAAACTGGATCAGAGTTTGCCCAACGGACAATGCCATAGTCTGCCCGCCCGCTGAGGGTATGTCGTCGCCAGTATCTAGGCACTAGACAATGGTTGGCACAGTTCCGAATCAGAGCTCCGAGCAATAGTTAAGGTAATACTAACATGTCTAATCATCTGGACCTCCTCTACATCTCCCGATGCGAGGAAGAGGTTCTCCTACAAAGGAGTTATGGGAGTGCGATAAAGCAATGGAGATTGCAGTAAAGCATGTTGACAAACCTCGTGCACCGCATGAGTCATAAGCCAGCCGATGAGCCCAATGACTTCGCGGGGTGCTCTCGCATCGTGCTTCTCCAAGATTGTGGATGTGTCCACTTTGCGGATAGCTTGCGGAAGGCTGGCGAGCCACGGCAGGCTATTCCCAAAGCACGTCTTGTCTGTGAGAAGTGAATGCAGAGCATTAAATGAGATGGTCATATCAACAACGCCCTATTCCAAGTAACAGCGTGAACACGAACTATACACTCCGGAGACAGTAATGTCGTAGTCCTTGCCGTGTTCCACATGTATGGTCAGCCTGCATGTCATTCCGGCATGGTTCTGCTTGTTTAGTACTGCTGCTGTCTCGCGGTTCAAATCCACAGTAATAGAAATAGGCTGAGATTCTCCTGGAAGTATGATTCCCGACGTTGGCGTGACGGTAAGCCAGCTAGGGACTATAAAGGAGTCAAAGCCGGATTTCAGCGAATGCTTGCTGTTGTGTTGGCGCAGGCATGACTGACAAAGAGGATGGTTCTCAGAAGGCTTGATAAATCGGAACGCGCAAGCAATCTGGAAGACGTAATGTCGATAAGAACCTTTTCACTGTTGGATAAAATATGCGGCTTACGGTTCCTGGATTGGTAAAGTTGGTTTTGCGGTGGATAGTTGGAATTCCGAACCTGTGGAGAGTTAATTCCACAAAATAACCCGAATGCTCAGCAAGGCTCTTGTATCACAGAATTAGCGCTTACAAGATTGCACCGAGGTCAGTCTGAGGGGGCTCAATGGCAAGGATCGGAGTGATCTCTGTAACGACGTCCGTGATTGACATGATCGGTTTCGTGACTTGTTCCAAGACATTCGACATGTTTTCCGGATCAAGAGAAAAGGCCTGTGCCATAGTAGGATCGTAAGCGACTTTTTTGAATTCCTGCAAAGCCTTGGGGGAATTTTACAGACCTCAAGCTGAAAGTTAGAAGTAACGGGTTTGTGGTCGCTGATCCTGATATCCGGATGACAGGTATACGATGTTTGCTTCGGGGACAGCCAGTCCGTGTCGCTATAGAAGACCCTATCTGTCCAGGCTGGGCGACGCCTTGTGTTGACGATCAGATCCTCCTCAAAGGTGTGTAGATCAAGGTGTCATGCTCACTTTGTATCGTATGCAGTCTCATGACCACTGGCTACCTCGAACTTGTATGTGCTATTTTGTGGATCGGGGTGGGAACAAGTTAGTATGGCTTTTGGTTCCCCTGGTATATCCTGTAGACTTGCGGAGGAAATGTTACATGACCATGCTTGAACTCAGAGAAACATCGTCCCAGTCGACGTTGTTCGGTGAGCTACAGGGATCAAGATGTGCACATGAGTAACCCAAGAGTACCGCAAACAATTTGAGGACCTGGACGACTGACTTGATCAAACTCTAGTATACTATTAAAGTCGCCTTCTCCAGCAGCTACCTCCGCGATCAAGACCCGAATGTCGTGATCGGGAAGTTCGATCCGGTAGTTTAGGTCTTATAGTACCAGACAATGTCGTCAGATGAACTGTCCTACAACTAGATCCTTTACGAATACTGACCACCCTAGCTCTGAGTCAGCTTTCAAGCGTTTGGCACCATTCTGAAAACGAGCTTACAAGCCAAAAGACATAATCCGACTCGAAAATATCCGAATAGTGGATCGGAGCGGGTCCAGCGGGCTCACTGCCTGGCGGCGGGACCACTCCTGGCGCATGAAGCCTCAACGCACGCCGGAGTTCCAAGTAATCAGCGTTCCTCCGTTCAACTTGATCGTCGAACGCTGCTAGGTGAGAGTTTACGAACGTGAAAATCGTGTCGTATAGCCGAAATCGGACGGCTACGCCCCCTTTGTTTCCTAGCCACATGACGCCTTGGCCGGATGAGGTTGAGGAGACGTCCCCGATGTGGGGTCGGAGGGTTCTTCGTATAATTACTATGATCAACATTCCCACTAGTTGCTTTGAGACGAGCTAGATCCATCGACACGTGTCACCCGCTGGATGGAATGAGAGCAATGGTAAGGGAACGAGAGACTTGGTTACCTTGACGTAGTCCGCAGACGCTGACTCCAAGGCATCCATGATTGCAGTGAACCACATTTCCTCCTTCCAAGTTGTCGCTTGGTAAATCAAAGCTTGACTCGAGAGATCAAGCTCTTGGAACCCAAATACAAGAACATCGGGAAGCGTTGAGGGATCTGTTACTTTTGCTTCACCATGGACGAAGGAGGCGAGTGATCCGGATGGATCTCGGCCGTTCACGTTGAAGGTCCCGATACGGAGGGTTAACGGCTTGCGTGTGGCAAACTGGTCAAGGCGCAGTCGCATCTGGGCCCGGATCCAGTTATCCCTGATAATGCGGCTGTCGCTTTTTTCATCTCCTGGTAGGCCCGGCGTTGCAGTTGACAGTGGGTCGACATGCGGTGATCTCAAATCTGATGGGAGAAGTTAGAGCGTGTTCCGCATGGTAGGATATGTTACACAGAGACTCACAGTTATGGCATGTACGTCCGTCCAGTACGTGTGCGCGATGAAGCAGCGTCGGATTATACCATTTGATCCATGAGTAAAATCGCATGCCACCTTTCGTGCCTGCGGATGAAAGGGGTTAATGCCAAGTCGTTTCTTCGTAAGATGCCTCAGTTGCCTAGGGTAAGCCGCCGAGCTTGTGCGAGGAAAGACTGGAGACTCTCGGTATCGGTAACAATACACGACAAAGTTTGGCCTGACCCTTCGATGTTGACGATGATATCTACCAGGGACATGCATGATGAAGAGGTACGTTTAGCCTAGATTAGTGTCGTGTGACCTTGTGAGGTGGCATACCGAAATGCCCATCATCCCTATCCACTTCTTCGGAGCTTGCGTTCGAATCAGCCTTTATAGACTGAGTCACCTTTACCACAAAGCTTTTGTCGATTGGTATCACTTGAACTATCTTGAGATGCAGAACGGGAGGGTCGTCCACTCGGAAGACAAAAAGCCTAGGCGTCAAACATAGGATCGTTCATCCATAGATCATCAGTCGTGCGTCAAGCTTTACATATCAAAAGTTGCCCTACCCTCCCTCTATGGCACCTCCTTCTTCGTTAGTAACGATTGCAAGGACAAACTGGTCGGGTTGACCGTCTTTATTCGAATCACCAAACGATGTAGCGAGGATTGTATTTCTAAGTTGCTCATATCTTGCAGGTCTGAGACTTCGAGCTACTAGCCGGGTCCATGCTGGGTCCGACATTGTTGGAAGGCCTTGAGCAGAATTGACAGGCCTAGGGTTGTCGTGACGTTAAAGAGGCTCAACCCATCACCCACGACACGGCCTCCCCAAACGCACGCCTCAGCCCCCAAAATTACGAGTCTTCCTCCAAGCCCTCTACTTTGGCCTCGTATCCTCTATCAACATATCCATTGGATCAGCCACCTAGCGCTCAGCAGTAATCCGATTCGATCAGTGGTCTAGGTAGATTGACCCCGTTCGGAGTTAAGGTCCGGGCCCATATAAAGCAGCCCAAGACATAGGAATCTATCCTTTGTACGTTGTTAATATCATCATGATCTTTATATCTTGATGCGTATAACGTGTAAAGGCTTCCGGTGATTCTGAACGCATTGCCTTCGCCAAACAGAGCTTGGGCGATGGGAGCAGAATTCTCGCTTGCGATGCGGCAAACGACTCGCGACTATTTAACAGCCGTCTCCGGGATATCCAACCTCTCTAACATCCGTCGCCGTATCATGGTCTCTTTTCTCTTCTCAGCCATCCTGATCGGCTTGCTTGCTCACTGGGTCTATTATCACATTCACGCACGACCATCCTCCGCCATATTCGCGGATCCTCATATGTCGCAAACATACCTCTCTAATATAACCTACTCGCTTGATGTCTCATCCTGTCCAGGATATACATTATCGAATCTGCACCATTCCAAAAATGGCCTCACAGCCGAGCTCACTCTCGCGGACGCTCCATGCAACGCTTTTGGAACGGATGTCGCACACCTTACAATTCAAGTCACCTACGAAACGAAAGCAAGGTGACCTCATAGTCCTTATTAGGTGCTGAGGCCTCTATTTACTCGTAGATGAATCCATAGGCTGCATGTCAATATCCAAGACTCCACCCGCCGCCACTTCACGGTCCCCAGCTTCATCATTCCTTCTAAATCTCTCGCGTCCACAGCATCATCCTCAGCGCTGTCGTCGGACCTAGTTTTTAACTACTCCGGCACTCCCTTCGCTTTTTGGATCACCCGGCGCTCAGATCCGCACGGTACACCTCTGTTCGACACGCGCCTTTCATCTCTCCCTGCGGTCCCGGTACCCGAGATTGTACCCGGAGATGCTACGACAGAATTTAAAGGGTTTCAGCTCGTCTTTGAGAATCAGTATCTTCAGGTTCGTGCGGTCATGCCATATTCTTGAGCGCTCACTCGCTGAATACACGCACTTGGTCCTCAGCTTACTTCCTCCTTACCTTATGACGCCAATATTTATGGTTTGGGAGAAGTCATTGCTTCCTCAGGCATCCGTCGCAATATGCTAGGGAAGGGGTCAATCCAAACCATGTGGGCTCGTGACATCAATGATCCAGTAGATGAGAACGAGTGAGTATCGGTTCCAGATTAGCTCGCTGCCATCCGGTATTATGCAAGTAATCATGGGACTCGTACCATCTCTCGTTGAATAGGTATGGCATGCACCCGATGTACATTGAGCATCGTTACAATAACTCCACCGGGGGATCCGCTTCGCATGGCGTATTTCTCAACAGGCCGGTGCAATCTCGTCTCTCACTTGATTTGGACTCTAATGCTGGTTCTCTTGGTAGTGCTGCAGGATCAGACGTCATGCTCTTCACGCCGCCCAACAGTCCACGATCTTTCATTCAATACCGTCAGATCGGCGGCACACTCGACTTGTTTTTCTACTCGGGATCGACCCCTCAGGCTGTGATCGAGCAGCACTCGGAAGTCGTAGGAAAGCCGGCGTGGATTCCTGCGTGGGGTCTGGGATTCCATCTATGCCGGTGAGACTCCACTCACTTGTTGTGATTAAAAAACTCGATTCTTAAACCGACCATCGGATCCATATCGTTTTGATGTAGCTGGGGATATGCGAATATCAGTGAGACAAAAGAGCAGGTGACCAAGATGCGTGAAGCCAACATCCCGCTGGAAGGTACGAGCTGTTATTCGACGCCCTCGTAATCTGTCGTGCATCACAGCTGATTTGGGCGGCATCTAGTCATGTGGAACGACATAGACGTCTATCACTCATATCGGGACTTCACACTCGACCCAGTTTCGTTCGCTGCTTCCGAGATGAAAGCATTCCTGGCAGAGCTCGCGGCAAACCACCAGCATTGTCAGTGAAGGCTCTGCTTACGCATTTCCTTCAAATAAATGCTTAACTACGCGACTACGCCGTTGATATAATGTAACAGTCATTCCCATCGTAGACGCAGCTATCCCTGTACTCACAAACACTACGGATGTGGTAAGCCGCCACGTTTGGCCAACATGTAGACACCACCTGCTTTTCTTACAAAAATGAGCTTGATCCTGTTCCGAAGTATGATCCGTATACCAGAGGCCAGGAGCAACAGGTCTTCATAAGGAATCCGGACGGGTCCGAATATATCGGTCAAGTCTGGCCAGGCTATACCGCGTTTCCCGACTGGTTCGCAGAGAAGACGATATCGTAAGTCTGTTGGATTAAGTGTCCAGCGATCTTTCTATCATTTCTCATGTTCTGTGGAACAACAGATGGTGGACAGAAGCCCTTCGCAATTGGACGACTATGGGAATGACCTTCTCGGGTGGGTTGTCTGTCATGGCCATCATCATCGTATTCAAAGATTCTTACCTGGCCGACAAAGGAATCTGGCTTGATATGAACGAAGTCTCGTCGTTTTGCGAGGGATCATGGCACGCATCCTCATACACTGGTCATGCAAGGATTCTACAGGCTTCTAATTTTGTTTGATTAGTGGCACAGGGGTTAACTTGAGCAATACGAGCACCCCCTTCATTTTGCCAGGCGAGCCAGGTGGCTTGATTACGACCTACCCGGAATGGTGAGTCTGTCCCGGAGTCTATCTGAGATGGCTGAACCTTGACATGCCTCCGGTCAGCTACAACGCCACGATTTACGGTCCGAGCGGCAATCACACCATCAAAGGAGCCCTGACCTGTGACCAATCCGCTTTGTCTTCTTTGAAACAGGAATCACAAGCCGGGGGATTAGTAGAGTTGGCTACGTTTGAGATGCACGAGCGCCGCGTGCCTCCAAATGCACGACCGGATATAAATCTCAATTTCCCTCCGTATCATATCCATAATGGCAAGTTTTCGCTCCAAGTCGAAGCAGAGCTACGATTATAATCTGAAGGTCATGGCTTTTGAACTTTGGTACGCAGGGTTTGGCAAGCTTTCCGCCAATGCGGTCGCGACGAACGCCACGCATGCAGGAGGTATTGTCGAATTGGATGCCCATAATCTGTTTGGAACCATGGAAGAGCACGCAACCTACGAGGCGTTGTTGAGAATTTATCCTGGCAAGCGTCCATTCATAATCAGTCGCTCAACGTTCGCTGGTGCTGGCAAGTGGACTGGGCATTGGGTGTGTTCAGGTGCTTATCCAGAAATCATAGCGGCCTGACATTCCCGACTCTTTTGCCAGACCGGTGACAATTTCGCCACATGGGAATCAATGCGCTACTCCATCCAAGGCATTCTCCAATTCCAGATCTTCCAGATCCCAATGGTGGGCGCTGACACGTGCGGTTTCGGTGGCAACACCGGCGAAGAACTCTGCAACCGATGGATGCAACTGTCCGCATTCGCACCATTTTACCGGAATCACAATATCAGGGGCGCCATCCCGCAGGAGCCTTACCGGTGGGATTCAGTCGCACAGGCCAGCCGTACTGCCATCAATATCAGATACACTCTGCTTCCATACTGGGTATGATCTCTATGCTAAATGGTGTTTCGAAACGAGACATGCTGAGTTCGCCTATCCTATTGGCTTTTCTGACTAGTATACACTGTTCGCAAATGCGTCCTTGTATGGCTCCCCGGTCGTCCGAGCTCTATTCTTCGAGTTCCCGGACGAACCCGAGCTGTTTAATGTCGACCAACAGTTCATGATTGGCTCTGACATACTCGTTACACCAGTCTTAGAGCCTAACGCAGATAGCGTTCGAGGTGAGTCAATATTTCTCGTAGCGTCGCTCGGCCCCATCTCATATTCGCATTTCGATGTGCCTAGGTTACTTCCCTGGAAGCGGGAAGGTTACCTGGCGCGATTGGTATACACACGACGCTGTCAAGAGTTCGCCGGGAACCTTGAATACTCTCCCTGCTCCACTGGGGCATATCAACGTCCACATCCGAGGCGGTTCAGCTATCCTCTGTTCTACGGATCCCGCGTACACGATAGAAGATACTCGACAAGGCTCATACTCGTTCATCGTATCTCTTGCATCAAACGGTGGAGCCTTCGGGACTGCTTACATTGACGACGGCGAAAGCTATCCTCCCGGCCAGAATCGGACGTTAACTTTTCTGGCCACCAATGGCAAGGTGATCGTCAAGAGCAATGGAGATTATACTGTCAATCAGAGGCTGGAGATTGTGACACTATTGGGGATCACACACAAGCCCAGTGTAATGAAGGTGAACGGGACGCCCGTTGGTGGTTGGACCTATTCAGTTGGGCAGGAGAAGGTAGTTCTATCTAACGCAGGCTGGGACCTGAACGAAGCGACGACAACACTCTCCTGGTCTTGAATCGGTCTTCGAATTCGTTTTCTTGTCATGAACCGGACTCTCTGGTACAGCAGCTGAGAATAATTATATAGCCGGATGTTCCTCCAATTGATCGCAAGGTATCGAGATATACTAGTACAACAATATTCTTGACAGTGTCATCTATAGAAGAACGTGCAGTAAGTGGACCAAATGAGGGGGAAACCAAGATGAAGTAGGCCAGATTGCCAAGGAAGCCAACATAGAAATAGAAACCACGACAACGATTGAGATACACAAATAGCGGGTTACAAAGATATGAGAAATTCATGAGGGTTTCGTGAGGAGGAGCAGACCAAAATAGATGGCCTCAAGAAAGTTGGGAATGATGAGTGGTGTAGTTACCGGGACGATGGGTTCGCGACGGACGCGCGGCGTTGACGTTTCATCGAACCAGGAAGTGTAGGTGCGACGGGGGATATGGCAGAGCGCGGGACAGTTTGAGAAAAGGAGCCGCGGCTCTTGGCCCTTTCCAAACCTCCGGGAGTGGTGGTTTTGATCGCATTCAGCGCAGCGCTTGCACCACTGCTACCGGTTGACTTACGAGAGCCCAGGTTGTTCGACGCACGGTTCCTGTAAGCATCATCTCATTGAGTTAGGAAGAAATACGATGACAGACAGATTCCACCAACCTCTTCTTGATGACATCGGTCTTCAATGTCATGGGCCGAGTGACGCCATGCAGTTTCTGGATCAACTCACTTCAGTACTGAGCAGCAAGTTATTCGATCGAGGCTCACTCACAAAGAATAAGCCACATGCGTTGCCTAAGGTAAGAGGAGGGTGATGGGAGACATTTGTCAGTGAGAACACAACGTTAGATGACATGTGAACTCACAAAGAGGATTGCCCTCCGGATCTCTCCGCCAAAGTGGGGTGTTGGTCGTCCCACAGTTGGTGCAAAGAGTTCCCGAGGTAGCATCGCCGCCATCTTCACCCACACCAGAGGCTGGAGTTCCACCAGACCCCGTACTCTGGGACCCTCGAGTCGAGTTCGGCAGTGCGATCACATTCGATGACCCGCCCACAGTATTTCCACCTTCCAGGCTTTCCTCTTTCTTCATCATGACTGTATGTGACAACCGGCGAGCTCCGCTCAGCTTTCGGATAGCTCGACCAGCTCCACGATGTGTTGCTGATGCGTTCGCCATCATACTGGCCATATTGCTCCCAGTTGGAGCAGATGTAGCGTAAGAGGGTTCGGGGGAGGCGGTGGAACTAGGGGTAGATCCTGAGCCCCAGCCTTGACTCTGTGGACTTGGCTCGAATGTCCTTGACTGGTCGCCGCTTCCTTCTGGAGTTCCGATGATCTGGGTAGGGTCAACAGTATTGAACGTTTGTAAGTACGGATCTATCCCAGCACTGTCCATGGATCCACCCGCTCCATACATCCCTATCATCTGGAAACTGCCATCAAACGAATGAGGTAACCCGGAGAGGACTTGATTGGGATCCATCGAGTTGTTCTGGCCAGGGTAATCCGGAGGTGAGGGTGGCATTCCTCCGAACGCTGACGGATCGAATGAGACACTTGTACGAGGGAAGAGCACAGTGCCTTGGCCACCATTGGCGCTCTTATCTTGGACGTCACCGTTCCCTGTCCCGTCAAAACCTTCGAACGTGTTCGGGAAGGTAAATGTGAAAGGCGCCGATGGGAAGACGGCATCATTGTTGTTGTTCGATGGGTTCTCCTGATTGGCCCAAGATTGGTCATATGACCCCGAGTAATCGTCTCCACGAAGGTACGAGTCCAGATGAGGCGTAATATCTGCGCGGCGCTTTCCCTGGAACAGACAAAAGCAGCAAGGTGAGCACACCCGATTCGTTTACGGCATTGGGAAGAGAAGAAGCAGACCAGGCTGGAATCGGGCCCGATTGGTCTTCCGTTCACCTGATGCCTACCACCAGCATCACCCATGATCCCAGATCTTGAGACGGTGTGATCGAAGCTGGTCTTCCTCACGTGTTTCGGGAACAGGTGTTTCTTCTCTTGCGGCCACGGTCCGGGGGGTGAGATGTCCTGATTCGAGGTCGACGCCAGCCCATAGAGTCCTGTCGCTGGAAGGGAGGATGGATGGAATCCACCCCCGCCGAATCCGGAGAAGTTCGTAGGTTGGAGATGTGATGGGTTTGGCTGATTCGAGCCAGGTTGCTGTTGAGCGCTCAGAGGTGGAATATCGGCATAGTTGTTGGGGTCAAGCGCTCCAGTTTCCGACGCCTGCTTAGGCCGTCCAATCAACGAGATGTGCTGACTTGTGAGAAGCGAAGTGGCAGCAACCAATGCAGCGGGTGTGGGTTCGACCTTTGCTCCTCGGTCATTGATGGACGTTTTGAACATAGAGCCCGGGATAGATATCGGCATCGATAACTTCTGGTTCGAGACGACTCCTCGTGATGATTTGCCATCCGCACCTGTATCAGTGTACCCGAACATGTCGTTGCCGCCTATGATGGGCTTCACATCTTCCTGTTGCAGCAAGGCATGCGAGTGCGCCTCGTTTGCATGGATCCACTGGTTCCCACCAGATCCGGCGACACTGGCCACGGCCCCGGTTCTGGACCGACTGTCGGATCGCCACTCCATGCCGTCGGGCGCACGAGATCTCGATCGGCTCATGGAACGCCAGTCCATGGTCACTTGCCTGTCAAAGGTGGGCCAATCGATGAATAAACACGTACCGGGTGATGCATACCAATGAAGGGGAAAAAACAGAAACTTACGAAGCGAAATCATCCAAATCTTCGTCTCCAGTCCCACCAAAGCCGACAATCTTCATTGGTTTGATCTTGCTGCCCTTCTCCGAAGACCGACCCCTTGAACCTTCGAAGCCGTGACCGAATCGATAATCCGGCTCCTGCTCCTCTTTCACCGTACCCAAGGGAGTCCCTACCGTCGCAGAAGACGTAGTGGGCAAAGATCCGATCTTTGGAGAGGTCCGACTGTTTCCCGAGCTCCCGATCGTGGCAGCGGCGACCCTCGCGATCGCATCACCCATCGACACTTTGCCCTTTGCTACCATATCTCTCAGCTGTCCTAGATCCACCTTCTCTTCATCTGGCACGATCGGTGCGCTCCGTTCGTTCACAGACGCAGAGGCACGCTCCGCAGCAGCCTCTGCATCTTCTCTGTTTAGACCCAATGCCATCATGTTCCTTGTGAGAGACTCGACGCGCTGGTGGTGGCTCGTGAGCGCTCCAGACATGCTACGAGACCCGGCAGCCACGGACTCGTTCCCACCGGACGATCCCGTCATACTACTGGCAGAGGAGTGTCGAGCATGACCACCACCACCGAGCGACGGAGACGTGTGGTGCATCATCCCCGTATCAGGCGACGCACTAGACGCAAAGATATCGTCCCCGATCAGATCGCTCATCCCACTTGGACTCGCCGCGGCCGACTTCCTATACTGATTCATGATGTACATCATGGTCGAATCCGTAGCGTGGGCTGAAGCGGGGATCCCAAGGCCTGTCCCTTGAAAGGGGCTCATGTGGAGGGATGGTGGGACGGTGTGCGACTTCGAAGGTGACAAGGGGCTCGCTGTTGACTCTGAGTGATTCCCGTGCTGCTGCCGCGCGCCTCCGCCCTGAGCGTGTCCGTGGTGAAAGGGGAGGGGGGGATCCATGGGTATCGAGGAAGGGTATGTAGGGTAAGGCGTGGCATTGGTGGAATTGAAGGATCGGTTCCGGGAGTGCTGGATTTGTGGATTATGAGAGGTTGTGTTGTTCTCGAGTTTGATGTTGGGATTCTCAAAGGATGGGTTGACGGCGAGCTCTGTGTGCCATATGCCAGCTAGTTGATCACTGACTTGTGAGACGGGGGAACTCATGTAGTTATCCCCTCCACCCAGAAGCGAGCCAGGACCCTCACCTGCAGTATTCAGAAAGGGTTGATGAGTTCTACGAAAACCTGAATGACAACGTGTGGAAAATATCATACCGGAAGAATTAGACAGAATAGACGCTCGATGATCTGCGAATCCGGATGATGTTGATACGCTGCTCCCGAAGTTCAAGTTCAGGTGCATCGGCTGTGTCCCGGAGGCTGAGATATCCGAACTCATCGCCGGGGTGAAATTGGGGAGTTGAGGCATGACGAATTGATGATTGAGTGGCACGGATGTCGAGAGCGAAGAAGATGATCCAGCATTCCGCTTCTTTCTTAGGCTGCCCATGCTGCCACCCAGTCCATTGGGAGCCGACGACCGGTTGATCTTCTGTTGCTCCGGTGCAGGCACCTGCGGAGAGCCGGGCAGGGAAGCTGTGGCGCTTTGTGGCGTGGCGGGCTGTGAAGACATCGTCGTTGGGCCCGATTGGGTTCCAGCGGAGGTGGGGCCAAAAGACCCCCGGCGCTGCTGTGGCAGGCTCGTGGTTTGGAGGAGGAGCTTGTTCCGCTGGGCGACCAGCGCTGCAGTCGAGCCGGGAGGGCTGGTCAAGTAAGCCGGCGTTGTTGTCGCCGGCGACGGAGCGAATCCATGGTGTTGAGGATGTGCGCTAGTGGAAGGATTGCTGTGCATAGCCATCCTGGGTGAGAAGGGTTGAGAGAGCATGGCGGATTCAGCTGTCCATGAACCAGGATTTGAGCCGCCTTGATTTCTACCATCGGTGGATAAACTCGAGCTTGATGATTGTTGCTGAGCTGCCACCGAGCGGTGTGTGGAGGGGGTCTGAGTTTGAGCCGCATCTGACATCGGGGTAGAGCTGCCACGATCTCGGCCATTGAGATGGGATGGGTTGCGCCCTATTTTTATTCAGGTATTGAATGGAGGTTTTGGAATTGGGGAATTGCAGCGAAATTGCGAGCCGGAAAAGCCGAGGGATCGAGAGACACCGCGGGTGAACGGGGAGTATATTACGAACAAGGATGACATCTTGGGTCAGTACAATGGTAGCAATGTGTATAGGCGAACGCCCGGCGAACTTGATGATGATGAGAGGCAAAACCTCACATACCGGACAGAGACCTAGGAGCGACTGAAAGCTCGGAGGTGGTTGTGCTGGATTGGGGCATGAAGAATGCAAAGGGGGTGCTGACGGGGTCTGAAGTCGGGGGATGTGCGACTTGGAGCTGATGATGGAGGACGGAGACGGGGCTGGGATCGTTGAGACCCTTACGACTCATATGCTAGGCAGCGGATATATGACTGGCTGTAGCTCGAGGTCGTGTATAGACGATTTGGCGACAAGATAATTCAAGTGCTAGACTGGGAAACAGGAAATGAGGGAGGGGAGGTGAGATGGAATTGAAGACCAGTCAGTGCTGAAACTAAGCGCTTTACACGGACCGAAATCAGCCGAGTATTGATCGTAAACAGTAACACTCGATCCGTGCAAGCGGGTGGCCTGTGGCTATAGCAACACTGGCGTGAAACGTCGAGCGAGATGTGGGTGGTGGTGGTGGTGGGCGGGAATAGGTGGGCGGCGGGGGATGGATGGCAAGAGGCTAGCCAGCAGAAGGAAGGACACGGACCGAGAGAGCGAGAGAGCTCCCCAGGATCTGCCTTCTATTTTGCTTCACCCCTCGACCGAGGGTCTTGTCTCAACCTGCCAACAGCCTTTGATCGCGCTCTCTCTCGTCTTTGCTCTTCAAAAACCCAGTTGGATCCAGTCTTGATATCGACCAGACCACTGGGGAAAGAATGTGGAGCATTTCAATACAAGCGGATCCTTGTCTTTTGAGCGTTCAGCTCACCGGCCAACAAATCTTGCACTCCTGGGTTGGACCCCAACCGGCACCCCGCAGTTTCCCATTACCTCGTCCTCGTTTCCGCACATAGTGCACCTAGCTCGAGTGCGATCCACATCGCGCACACTCTATCGTCATACAAAACATTGATCACTGTAGAGAGAGTCTGCAGGCACCTCGACCTCATCTAACACCAAAAGAACTTTTTGCCGCTTGTCCAAACCACCCAAGATGATACTAACTATACGATTTTCTCTTCCATCGGACATTGGAAGCTTTCGATACCTCCCCGTCCTCGTCCTGGCCCCTGCCATCGAACGAATCCATAAGGTATAAGCGCATTTTACCGGAACCGCCTTGTTATTAAGTTATTGACTGACAAGCGACGTCAACGACGTAAAATTCAGGACCGTCTGTGTCGGGGCTTCGACCCATCTGGTGGAGCATCTACAGGGCATGTCTCGACAGCTTGGATCCACCATAGAGGTCTTGTCTAGAACGAATCTCGCCGAAATCTCGACCCAAAGGCCTTGGGAGGATGATCAATCTCATCTCATCCCATCAAGGACGAACTCCAGACCTCCACTTTCGAGACCATAAACACAGACCCGCGTTCCAGCTTGACTTTTAAACTTGTCATTAAATTCAAGAAAACAGGCTCTTTATACCGCTGGCAACTTTTCGGAAATACCGGTCTTTCCTTTTCCAAAGCGATCGGACAAAGTCAATCCAGAAACCCGCCACGATCGGAAAAGCTTTGCGTGAGTCACCTCTGTCCCCATCCTACACGCGCACAAAAGGAGAATGACCTTGCATACATACGTACACGAGCATCATGGTCCATCCCCGACCTCTCCTCCTTTTTCATTTTAGGAATTCATTTGGCCAATCCCCGCAGAAATCAAGATATACGTCCACATTTTTCCTTGGCCACCAACTTTCATACTCTCCTTGGTACCACTCTCTCGGGTCTCATGCCTCAGCCCGGTCCACCCTCCGAGTACGTCCTGTCCCTGCACGTGCCTATTTGAGGGACGCGTTCTGATTCGTTCCAGTCACCACGCACGGGACCTTAACGTTGACCGAAGTTCGATGTGAAACTATTTAGCGTTGACACCTTCTTTTCAGGTAAATCATCGAACGTTTCAACCATTCCGCCATTATGACAGGAGATTTCTCCAGCATTGACCTAACGGTTGCACATGGAGAGTAGGGGGGGCCTTTCGCCAAGGTCCCACGAATGTTCCAACTTTTCACAAGGAACTTGAGAAGTTCTATTCTGACCCCTGGGGAAGAAACGTGATGCTTTCGCCTCCCTTTTCATCCTGGTGTGCTGATGAATGACGAAGTGCGTTCAGGGTCCGTACCTGTATTAGAGGTAACGCTAATCTCATTTCAGAAACCAGCCCAGCTCCGGTCCCATAATAACGACATACTCTGAAATGCCGATCTGGATAACTAGAAATTGCCGCGACTGGAACTCGGACCGGACAGTCTTTGAACTATTCCGCTCGTCTTAGTTGCCCAGCAATTGCTAAGCTCCGTATTGTATGCTGCTGTGGCAACCCCAATGGACTCGCGTTCAACCGAGTGCAGTGGAGTTTGTGCACAGGTCAACGCGTTTCATGTTGGCGTTTGCTCTTTGACTCGCCCTGATCACAGGCCTCGTCTTCGCCGGGACTCTGTCAATTTCGAGTCTAATTGTGCGTCATGGGGTTGAATTCTATCGTTGAGCCGACAAAATATCTGGTCTCCTTTTCCGAGGTTGGGGTCATCAGCTATTGTCGGTCTTTCTCTCAAAATTATCTCAATGCTACCCAGGACGCCGCGACCTGCCGCGGGGGATACTTAATTTACATATACCGCTAGGGATGCAGTTCTATTGGGGACCTATCTCGCTCGGCGATTGGTTGACCCTCCTGAAGCTTCAGCTCTCACGTCTTCGCCGCTTTATGCCTCCCGCGTTCTTTCTGGCTTCGGTTCCCACTGCAAAGGATCGGAGAACCCTTGATGGCGCCATTTCACTCCAAAGATCATCACAGGGAAGCCTTGTTATTTTTCCACAAAGGAGGCTCATCCGCTGTTTGTTAACTACATTCTCTCAAGAAGCAGCAGTCAACGAAAGGCCTTTCCAGCGGCGTTTGGTCCTTACAAAGCTGATACACCTTCTGACTGGCTCGTGACTTCCGACATTGGAAACTGTCCAGAATGACCGGCACTCCCAAGCGATGCGACAGCAACCTTCCGTTGTTTCGGCGACCGTCATACTTCGTCATCCATGACAACTGCTATAGTGCATGTGCAGGGCTACGGATATGTACGTGCGTATTTTTCACTCAAAGCCAAAGTTCATCATGAGGAGGCGAACCGACGCGTGGAAAGTAAAAATAATTATGGAAGCGGGACTCCGACGGGATGCATACTTGCGCTCATCTCTCCCAAGGGCATGCTAAACGACCGACTTCCCTCCGACGTCCCGCGGAACCGAAGGTCTCGCATGAATTGAAGAGGTTTCTTCTCTTACATGGATGACTTCTTGAAAGGATCTAATTACTATCGCGCTTTCTCGAGAACTTTGCAGGATGGAAGGTTCACGTTCGCGTGGTCCCAGTCCTTCTGTTTTCGCACCTCTCCCCATGGTCGGGGGAATATGGCTTTCCCCTTTCGATGAGCTCCGCCCGCCTTGACACCATACCCACTCTCATCACAGGAGAGCCCTCTTCCACCTTTTCCAACAATATAAGCTCATTTCTCACTCCCATAATAGGATGTCGGTGCGCACAACGCCGAAATCGGTGAATCTGCTGATCGGTGGCAGCGACACATGATAGGTCTAGCTACACAGCCTATGCGCGACGTATCCTACCCTCTCTGAATGTATGGATTGCAAGGGATCATTCCTGTTTCAGATATATTCGTGTCTACATTCAATCGATGCTTCGCAAAATCCATCCCCCTCCCCCTCTCTTTACCCCACATAAAAAGCCCCACTCGGACTCCTTTGCACCGGGTATCGGATACCGTTACCTACACACCAAAATCTAAAAGCTTCACCCAAATCTGAGATTTCATGTCGATGACTGGTCGATCAGAAAAGCTTGAAAATGTGAGCTAGCAATCTCCATGGACTCCGAAAGATGATGGATGAACAAAGTTCGCCAGCGTTGGGTAGGATAGGAGGACGAGGAGGGAAGTTCTTGCAGTACGCTCTCGCTCGTTCTCGCCGCTTCTCAGGAGACAGAGAGACGAGCGAGGAACGAACTGCAAGGACAGCGAAAAACATCAAGTGTGACTGGAGGATAGCTAACTATATACAAACACAACGACGAGGACAGCGGAATATCATGTTAACATACATATAGAATGGACTATTTAGATTGTACACACAAGACCGCGAAAGCAGGACCCATCAAGCTGCTCTCCCCCCCTCCCTTGAAGCGCATGTCACCGGTACAGGAGATCCCTCCCTCGCGTCGGTGGACCATCTTCTTCAGCATCTTCAGCACCGACTTTTTGTTGCGGAAGGGACGACGACGACAGGTTGGAACCTGGTGGATGATGATACATGATCCCAGCGCCATTGCTTCCACCGCCACCACCCATCCCAGACCCCGATCCAAGAGAGTACGGCATAGACGCCGCATAATGTGACGATGCGCCACTCGAAGCTGTCGGTAGGGACGGTGGGGATACGGATGCGTTCTGAGAGCCTGGTAAGCCTGATGAAAAGTCGAGGAATGCTAGATGTGAATAATGACGCCCCCAAGCCAGAGGAAAGGGAGAGTAAGAATTGAGAGGGATGGCAAAATATGATGCAGAAGCAAAGCCCCCGGTCATGATTTTGCAGTAAGGTGTGAAGGGACATACGTTGTGATGGTAGTGACCGCGGGGGCTCTCCGCCTGCAAGTGCTGCGATGGACGCCAGCGACCCAGGTGTTAGTGAAAGTGCCCTATTTGGGGAGTACTTATGTATGGTACCGTTGCTCGGCGAGTTGGCGCTCCCTGGCCGTGTTAAGGCGCCTCCGCCGATGCCGCTATTGTTGACATTATTTGAAAGGGGAGTTGGGGTAAGATCCTGTAAGTGACGTGAGGGTGAAATTTGAGGCGATGGAATGATGAGGAGGTAAGTCCAGAATGCTTATACTCACGGATGATGTATCTCGGCGAGGCATCTTGAACAATGGCTGGTCTGCATTCGAACCACCTTCTTCAGAATGATTCCTTTTCATGCGAGGATTGGCCGGTACCTGTCAATGAGTGGAATATTAGCATTCTGTCAAGTCCCCGTCTCTGACACGGCGGGCAATTGGAATCAAGGCCGAATAAGGCCTTGAACGAGATGACCAACGCGAAGGGGGAGAAGACCCAAGCTAACGGGTGCAACTGAGGCACGTATGCAAAGGCCTGTGGCAGGCCCTGTCGATACGCCAAAGCAGGGGGAAGCAGCGCTCAGAGGAGCGGGCGTACAGCCAGCCAGAGATAAGAGGCACGAGATTAGGATGAGAATAGAAGACTCACTCTAGGAACGATGCTCTTCCTGCACGAACACGATCATAGAACATTAGATACGCGGGCACCGGATAGTATCATGGTGCATTGTAGCGATCGCACCCATTCAGTAGTATATCCCTCATCTGTTCGAGCAAGCCAGCCGAAGCAGAACTGAGAGGACGTCCCGCGGAAAGCTCCAAAAGCAACAACACTACTCACCTGCAGGGCTGTGTCGAGCTGCATCTGATCCGTGAGCTGCTTCGTGGAGAACCGCATATCCTCCATCCGGAAGACAACAGCGGTGAGACGCTCGACTTCCTTGTCGAGGGTTACTTGCTCAAGCTCCAGACGATTGGCTTCTTCTTCCGCTGCGTCGGCCTGAGCCAGAAGCGCAAGCGCACGACCTCGAATCTCTCGTAAATACGTTATCTTTTATTGGTGCCCGGCGCACAATACGTTTAAGATGTGTGAGTCGTGTGCTGCTCCTTGGTCCACGACGACAGCAGGCGCCGGTCCACGGTGCAAGCTCACCTTGTTGCTCATCTCGCTGACTTCCTGCCGAACTCCATTCAGCTTCTCCATGGTTTCTGAGATGGTAAGATCCATCGGGTCGACGGAAGAGGTCTGACCGCTCTCGTAGGTCGCCGCCATGGCGGATGTTGAGGGGAGGGACGCATCCATTGCGGTCGTGGCTTGGGTGAGATGTGGTGTTATGGTAGAGAAGAGAGAGGATGAAGGGGAGTGATCAAAGCAATGCTTAATCTTACGAGTGCGTGGGAGGTCATGAACGGGGGGTGGGCCATTGATGGCATGGCTTGCTCATTACATCCCCCAAGACTTTCCCTCCCGGGGTTTCCCCTCCACGTGATCCCTCGAAGCGGGCAGGCCTGTCAGACGTCTTGAACCTAAAAACGCTTGTCTTCTTACTGGATAGAGCTTGTGACCGCGCTGCTTAGTCTGAAATTCGACGGGAGATTTCCGCAGATTGGCATCGTACCGGTCCATCGTTTCCTTCTCCGTAACTTGGATGAAAAACTTAAGGCCTTTGCCGCACTCATGCGAGGCCTCAGGCCTTCCTCGTGCAGATCCCCCAGATCTCTCAAACTCGAAGCTAGTCCTCCTCATCGCCACCGTTTGCTCTTATCAGTCTGAATGCCAATCCCCCTAATCGCCCCATGATTCCTTGCCTCCAAACCGCTCGGTCCTGTTTCAAGAAACCACGGTTGCACCCCATGACGAGAATATCACCCTCCCCTGACAAACTCAAAATCACCCAGAAGACGGGTTGCCTGCAGGCATGCCGTAACTTTTCCGCAACATGGATCGAATTGCCTCTTTCATACACCCCGGAACTGTCTAGACGATAATCTGGAAGGAAAAAAAAAAAAACAAAAAGAAAGAAAGAAAGAAAGAGTTATAATAACCGCAAACCAATGGGTTGCAATTTGAATGTCCGTCTCGCCTACACTATCCTGGTCCTGCGCCTGCGTATCGCATCATTTGTGGGCATATTCCGCCGTGGACGGTGCTTATCCACACCCTTGGCCGGGGTAGACCTAATGTCCCAACTGCTCCCAGTCGTGCCAACTCAGGTACCTTGTGGTTTGACAGCAAGGGCTTCCTTCAAATACCTTATACGGCCGTGCCGACAACCTTCTTTGGTTCTGTCTCCCACAAGAAGCGACAACCCCTACGTTCAATTTTGTCACACACCGGCTCATATCGAACGACTCACCCTTTCACAGGCTTTCCGCGCATTGCTGTGCTTTGGAACTAGCACCGGTGGGCGCAATGGCTGTGGCATCAGCTTGACCTTTTCGCAAAAGGCCGGAAAAAGCCGGGAAAGCAAAGCATATGATATTGCTGGGAACGAATCTTGACGAGGGCCCCAAAAAAAAAAAAAAAAAAAGTGCAAGCTTGGGATTCCGACTTCTCCTTGCACATCTCAACAACATCCACGCTACCCGAGTTCACGGCCTGAAAGAAAGAAAGAAGGAAAGAAAAAAAAACTTGGGCGCTCTAGGGTACTACCAAATGGGCTTAGTTCTTTTACCTCGACTGCGGCATCGATTCGTTTTTGAACCTTTTCTGCACGAGACGTACCTTCCTGGCTATGTGGATACGCGCGAGACTAAAACCATATACGAAATCTCATAAGATACCATTAGAAGATACATGCGGTGTATACAGAAACACGTTCAGAATACATTGCAACGCATGACGGAATCCTGACACGATCGAATTGGAGGCTCAAGTAAACATTGTATTGGTTGGACTTGGAAACCTGTCTGTCACGGGATGTCTATTCGCCGGTAGGCTTGCCAAGAGCTCCGAGCACTGCTGCACGCGGCGATGCATCCCCCTAGCCCCGAAGATGGTCAATGCTTCTAAGAGCATCCGTTGCGAATCTTCGAACCGGCTCTGCGCTTGATATACACGACCCAGATTCCTGGAGCATTCAGCGATGCCAACGCCGTCGTCCAGCTGTCTATAGACTTCAAGCGCCTGACCCCATGTTACCTCAGCGTCATCAGTCAGACCCTGCCTCCAATAGGCATCCCCCAGTGACCACAGACAATGTGCCTTCCCGAGTGGATCCTGCAAAGGCTGGAATGCTTCGACGGCCTGCTTTAAAGTTGAGCGCGCATCGTCATATCTAGCTTCCAGTCGATACACATCGCCGATGTTCCAGAGGCATCGTGCAATCCCGAGATCGTTTCCGAGCTGTTGATGCAGCTGCAGCGCCTCTTCGAGCTGCTTCTGTGCTTCTGTGTACCGGTGGGCATTTCGAAAGGCCTCACCGCGACCTTGGAGTAACGAAGCTTTCCGCCGCAGGTCTTCAGAGACCATGGGCCCATGATGGTCCAGCTCCCCTTCGATCTGAGCAGTTTGCAGGTAAGTATACGTAAACGCCAGCATTTAGCCGCACTCACCTGTCCATTGGAGGTACCATCTCGCCGGTCTCCTCCCATTCCACCATGACCTACACCGGTAGAGATTACAGCAGGGTTGAGGGTATGCTCGGCATGATCTTCTTGAGGCTTATCACCCAAGTCGATGGATTGATGGATGACACGGGGCTACGGAGGATGATTTGAACGGTGGCTAGTTTAAGGAAAGGGGATATAGGCGGCTTACAGAGAGGGATAGCGAGCTTTGAGCTCCAAAGAGGCCCAGGCCGTGTGCTTCACCTGAGTCATTGGACCCCAAGCTTTGCATTACTTCATCTGCAGAAGGTCGCAAGTACGGGTCGTTCCCCCAGCAGCGCGATGCAAGCTCCCACAACGATGTAAAATCTTGGGTAAGTCGTGATGATGGTGATGGATTGGGTCTGAGGCCTTTGCCAAGTGCACTGAGGAGATGGTAGTCGTTGAGATCCCAAAAAGGCACTTTCCCTGTGAGGATCTGTGCGACAGACCAGGGGAGCCACTTCAGCACCTTACCCGAGAAAAGCTACCCGATAACGCACCTCAAAAATAGACATGCCAAACGCGTAGATATCACTCATTCTCGTCTTGACTCCATCATGCAGGAGAAGTTCTGGACCCATCCACCTCGTTGTCCCGGCGCCTTTCATGGCCGAGGACGTAGCACTGTATTCTCCGTCGAGGACCTTGGTCAAGCCAAAATCACATAGTAAGGGACTCAGGTCCACGTTCAGGAGAACGTTTTTAGCTTTCAGGTCTCCGTGGACTATGCCGAGCGAATGTAGGTACGCAACACCCGATACGATACCACAGATCTACATTTGGTCCTTTGATCAGAATGACGAGAGGGTTGAGTATGGTCTGCCTCACTGACAACATCCCGTTCATTGAACATCAAGAATTGGTCGTGCTTCGGGTCCAGATCCTGTCTTTCCGGAGCTGCATCCAAGAAGCGCAAACGCGCCATGACGAACAAATGGAGATCGCCCAGCTCCATCCAGGGAGATACAAGATACGTGTCGTTCGACTTTTCGATGAGGCCATAGAATGGGAGAATGTTGCGATGAGTGAGGTTAGCCCAGATCCTTTCTTCTCGTTGAATTCTCTGCAAAAGGAGATTTTTAGAAGAAGTCTTTTAGAACCGGATACGCGTGCGTACTCTTCTCGCACTAGCCTCTTCTTCTGCCGTGTCAAATCGCGCAGAAAACTTTGGGCGCTTTAACGCGAGCTTCAACCCCGATGGAGCATAGACACCCTGGAAGAGGTCACAATAGTGACCCCCTCTGATTGGTCGAGACTCGATTTCTTCTACATCATTTGATGACACCTGAAGCACCGGTATCTGCGCTTGACTGGGTTGTGCAAGAGCCTACGGTTTTTTTCACGTAAGTACAAATTGCTGCAGTCACCACGAGCTTAAAATGAGGACGTACGGAGAGGTAAGCACTATTTCCAGCGTGAATTGGAGTGAGAGCTTGTTGTCCTTGCTGGTCGTCAGGTGAACGATATCGGTCGAGATTTTGTATGGTTACAACGTTAGACGTGCCGGGTATAGGCCCTTGCAAGGAGTGAGATATATCGAATTGCATAGACCACGAGAAACACTATAGAGAAGCACCCAAGGTGAGCCAGGGTAGTAGATCTCGGGGTGAATGGAAGACATACGACGGGCTGACCACCGAGCCTGATGGATTCCGCGCCTCAAGATCTAAGCGCCGGTCTAGTTGTTGAGCTTGGTCAAAAGTAGTATTGGTTGTGGATGCTATTGGTGTAAATTGAAATCACCCTCTTACCCTTAGTTACCACGCTTTAGGAAGTCTTGTCATGGCCTCTCAAAAGGCGGCATTCGCGCTTCGATCTCGTGACAATGTGTCCCATCGTATTGCTTCCAAACATCTTCTTGTGAATGGATCCATAGCTACCTGTGACAAACAGCCAGAGGTATCCCCACAAAAAAAAACCCCCCTGGAACATCCGGTCATCCAAAACGTTAATTCCCAACTGCTCCCAGCAGCGCCAACCCAGGCACCTGTCATTTAACATCGGAGGCATCGTTTAAGGGATACATACAGCCTTACCCAGCCGATAGGCTTTATTGTTTCTGTGATCCCTTACAGGAAGCGACAGCTTTTGTGTTCAATTCTGTCACACACCGGCCCGGCTCAGACCGACCTTGGCACTTCCCGAGTAGACTGCTTCAAACTGGTGTATTTCTAGCTCTCCAGTAACTGGTGGGTACATGGCTGTAGTAGCACTTGCAGTTTCGCAGCCAACGGTAGAAGGACGAGGATAGACAATATTACCAGGAACGAGCGGTGAGTCTATATATCCCGATCAGATCCAACCGAAACCGCGCCAAATCAAATACGAACTTCTACACTTGATTATGCTACTGGTGCAAGCTACAAGCAGGCGAGCTCTGTTAAGGGCCGGCCTTTGAAGATGACGATGGATCATCACCCCATGGTTCACCCATAACCCCTTCAAAGTTACTGAAAATCTGCAGAGATATGCAGTAAAAAGCAGCGGGGACACTGAAGTTGCTCACGTCTTGTTTGTGTACTTGCGAGAGAGAAGAAGCTTTTCAAGTTTGTACCGGCTCAATACCATCTCCGGGTTGCTCAGGAGAGAGTCTTGCCCCCTAGACACATCCAAACCTCTTCATTCGATCGTAAGCTATACTCACAAGCTGCTGTGTGGTGCGTGATTAGACGTGTGAGGAGGCCAGTTGCGTTCCTTCTCTAATAAGATGAAATAGAAGCTACATATAGTGGAAAGAAAGAAAGAAAGAAAG